>JAOTBA010000205.1:31027665-31053251 GCA_025629845.1 Erythroxylum squamatum
GTCTCACTATTTTCTTCTGCATACCTCTTCCCCTCTTTCCTCCCTCACAAAACCAGCCCTCTCACCCTCTCTCACCCATCTATTATGCCAGCTCACCAATGCTAACTAACTAACTAACTTCCCCCTCTACCCTCCTTTTGTCTCCTCGAGTACACTCTCCATATACTAGGTTTATTCCCCTTTTTAACCCCCTCTCTATCAGTCCTAACATAATCTGTCTCTCTTTTTCTTACTTTAACTCTCACAAATCTCCAACCTTGTGTTTACATTTATGTTTTTTCAAAACTTTATCTTTTTCCTGCTTCAACTCCTACAGATCTCCAACCCTGCGTTTACTTTACTTTTCTGCTTCTTCTCAATCCTCTTAACTTTTGCTTCTTCTCTAACTCCCAACTTACATTTAGAAACTTCACTACTCTAACCCATTCTCTCGTTTTCATTTCAGCTCTCAATCATTCTTCAACCTAGTCCTTAACTCCCCGTCCTCTCCTTTCTTCTTTCTCTACATACACCCTCCTCTTTCTCCATAGACATCTATTCTACCCTTCTAACTGCTGGGGTATTTTTGTCATTCTGCTTGACTATTTTCCCTCTTTTGGTAACTACTTTTCAAAAATCTTTTTCTGACACTACTCTGTCTTCCTATTCTCTTGCCTGTCAACCATGTTTGTCCCTTTCCTTTGTTCAGCCTCACCCACTAAATTTCCACTACTACCCTCCAAAACCTTGGCAGCCCCCAAGCTCTTTGAAAAGGGCTCCTCCTCTTCCTTAGATTTCAAGAAGAGCTAGAAGCAAGTGATAGCTGATGATGGTGACACTGCCCTCCATTACTCCCCACCGAAAGAAGACCAAGGTAGATTCATTGTTACGCCTGATGTGGAAGTTTTACAAGAAGGTGCACGTTCATGAGAGTCCTCTCTGGTGGGATTCTTCTTGGAGAGAAGGCCTCCTTTTCGGATGCTGCAAAAATGGGCAATCAATAATTGGAAGAATAAGAGTCTGTTAGAGGTACTGCTAGTAGATAAAAACTTAGCTTTATTTACCCTTTTCTCTAAAGTGTAGGCAGTTAGAGTCCTGGAAGAACGTCCTTGGCATGTGATGAATCTTCCTTTGTTTCTCCAAAGTTGGCAGTCAGGATTTTAACTTGAAGCAGAATTAGTTTGTATAATGTTCGATTGGAATATTGGACTAACAAAAGTCTTAGTATGATAGCAAGCTATTTGGGGCAACTACTATGCATGGATGAGAACACAACAAAAAGGAAAAGGCTAGACTATGCTTGGTTATGTATTACTATGGATATTTCTAAGGATTTGCTAGAACATATCCCCATCTAGAGGTTAGGCTTTAATGGTTAATTATATGAAGATAATGTCATGGTGGATTATCACTGGAAGCCTTCCTTGAAGTTACAAGGGAAAAGATGGGTACCAACAGGGAAAAGGTTTAAAGAAGGGAGCTATAAGGAGTTAATGGGTTTAGATCTATGTGATAATGAAGGAACTGATGTGCAAGAAATATGCCAAAATGAGAGCCAGTCTTAACTGACAAAAATCAGATGGATAAAGTTGGTAGTGAGGAGTTGGAAACTATCCAAAGTGTTGTAGCATTTACCGACTTAGATGAAGAAATCCAACCAAAGCAGAATTTTGTAACAAGCACTATAAAAGAAGTTTCTAAGGAAGGCAAGTTAGTGGTTTTGGAGGGAGAAAAAGGAGATGATATGGAGGCAACCTCATCATCTTCAACTTTGACTAATGCAGAAGAGAGAGAGAATGTAGCACAATTTAATAGGTTAAAAGGAGGAAGGGTAGTAGGAGCAAAGGCCAAAGCTCCAAACCCATCATATCATGATAGTAGTTTGGCATGTCAGAGGCCTTAATTACCCCAAAAACTCTTGGCCTTAAAGGATTTTTTGGCTAAGGAAAACATTTCGGTTTTTGTTATTTTGGAAGAAAAAATCAGATCGAAGAATCTCAAGAATCTTAAAAAGCTAGGAAATAAGTGGCAGTTCCACACTAATCATCAAGCTCATATTTTTGGCAGAATTATTATTGGGTTTGATCCTCGAATAGTAGATATTGAGGTGTTGGAAGTGGAGACGCAGGTTACGCATATGAAATGACATTTTGTTGAGTAGAATTCTTCCTTTTTTCCATCAGTTTTGTATGGTTTAAACCATATGTTTCAAAGAAAAGAGTTTTGGGAGAGTTTACTGAGGTTCCAAAGAAGGGTGGCAGGTCGTTGGCTCATTTTGGGAGATTTTAATTCTACACTCTATAGAACGGAAGCAGAAGGTCAATTTTCCTTAAAAAATTACTCTACCGATTTTAAGGAATATGTTGATCAGTTAGGAGTTCTAAACCTTAAAGGTACTGGGCATTTTTTCTCCTGGAGTAATAAGCAGTCTAATGGTTGGGCACTCAAGAAAAAGCTTGATCGTGTTATGGTCAACTAAGCATGGTTACAACTTTTCCCGAAAAGTAAAGTCTCATTCCTAAACCCTATGTTTTCAGACCAAACCCCAATGTCTGTGGGGGACTTGTTCCTAAAGGTGAAGCATTGCCATCCATTTAGATTTAACAATTATTTGGAGAATGAATAGGGATTTCAAAACTGTGTGAGGGAAGGAGCAACAGTTAAGGTAAATTGAACCCTTCAATTTCAATGTATCCAGAAGTTGAAACTAATAAGAGATGTTGTAAAGAATCTAAAGAACCAGACATGGGAGAGCACATTTTGGGTTATATCAGTAGCCAGAGATAAACTATCCCAACTTCAACATATTATCTCCCACAACCCAGGGGATATTCTCCTTTTATCTCAAGAGAAATTAGCCTTGTCTGCCTATTGCAAGCTCTAAACAATCATGCCAGTGTTATGGAGTGGAGGGCTAGGATGAAGTGGCCTAAAGAAGGAGACAGGAATACTAAATTCTTCATTTATTGCCAAGGAGAACTACAACTTTGTAAAGGAAATTACTTTACCAGATGAGAGGAAGTTAAGTAAGCATGAGGATTTGTTGAAAGAAGCTGAGAGCTTCTTCAAAGATTTCTATGTCTCTCGTAATGTATCTGTGAATACTCAGTACTTGGACTCCATTATTCATAATAGGCTCTCAAATGAAGAGAAGACTTTATTAACTAGAATAGTGGAATATTCGGAGATAAAAGGGGTAGTCTTCCAAATGAATCCTAAAAAAGCTCTTGGACTTGATGGTTTCAATGGTTTCTTTTATCAGAAAGCATGGATTGAGATTGGTACTATGGTGAAAGCAGTTGTTAAAGAGTTCTTTTCTTTAGGAACTTTTTAAAAGGAGATCAACAAAACCTACCTGTGCCTAGTCCCTATACTAAGCAATCCAATAACCTTGGAGGATTATAGACCTATTGCTTGTTCTAGCTTCATCTATAAAGTGGTTGCAAAGATTATTGCCAATATATTGAAATATGTTTTGGGGTCCTTGATTAGTGATAATCAAAGCGCTTTCCTACAGGGCAAACAAATAGGGGATAATATTTCCATTGTACAAGAATTGCTTAGAAGTTACTCGAGGAAGAAACCTCCAAAGAATTGTGCTTTCAAGATTGATTTTAAGAAGGCTTTTGACAGTGAAGAATGGAACTTTATGTTGAGGCTACTAGAAGTGATAAGGTTTCCGAAGGTGTTCATTAAAAAGGTAAAAGCTTACATTACTACCCCTTCCTATGTTGTATTGGTCAATGGATCTCCTGCAAAAATCTTTCATGGGCATAGAGGACTCAGACAAGGAGATCCTATATTTCACTATTGGTTCATATTATGCATGGAAACTCTAACTTCTCTATTAATGTATAATACTGCCAGGGGTTCAGGTTTCAAACATCATAGTCGATGTAAGAAAGTTTCTTTGGTAAATCTATGCTTTATAGATGATCTTTTCTTATTCTCTAAAGCTGAAGAGGCTTCTATCAAACTCTTTGTAACTTCTTTGAACTTATTTAGCTCTATGTCTGGCCTCATTGTTAACTATACCAAAAGCCATTTTGTTCTCTCTAAAGGTAAAGATCACTTGGAAGGTCTAGTTTCTTCCTTATCTAGTATGCTAAGGAAACATACTCCTCTATGCTATATAGGTATGCCAATTACTTCCAGAAGGATTCAGTTTTGGGAATGCTACCCACTCATTGAAAAAATTCAGAAGAGATTGTCCTCTTGGACCAAACATTCTCTATCTTTTGGGGGAAGGTTACAGTTGGTCAACTCTATGCACACCTATTGGTCCTTACATATGGTGCTGGCAAGGGGAGTAATCAAATCACTAGAAAAGATTATAAGGAACTTTTTATGGGGAGGAGGTGGCTCGAATAAGGGGTATGCTAAGGTCAAATAGGTCGAAGTCTGCAGACCTAAAAGGGAGGGAGGACTTGGAATTATTTCTATAAAGCTGTCTAATAAAGCTCTCTTGATGAAGAAATTCTGGTATATACTGTAAGGAGAGAATACCTTATGGGTAAAATGGCTTCATGCCTATGTCCTAAAAGGTCAAAGCATATGGTCTGTTAACCCTAAGTCCTCCCACTCTTGGTTTCTATCTCAATTACTGAAGATAAAGGATAATCTGAGTTCTGAAATTTCATACAAGGTAGAGGATGGAGAGAATGCTAGTTTTTGGTATGATAATTAGTTAGGAAATAGTCTCTTAATCTCTAATCAGATTACAGTTCAGCTCTTAAGTCATCTGCCTTTAAACGCTAAAGTAAAGGCTTTTATTAGGGAGGGTCAATGGGAGGAATACCCCACAGGAATTCATTATCTACAACCTACCTATCCCCTAACATATTAATCCCTTACCAATACATTTGGAGAAACCACCCACAAGGTATTTTCACAACAAAAAGTTGCAGGGAATGGTTGTTTCAGAGGAATACCAAGGTGGAATGGTATGAAGTTATATGGCATAAAGAGCTAAGGCCAAGCTATTCATTCATCCTATGGCTTACTATTCTAAACAAACTTAGCACTATGGATAGACTCTCCTTTCTGAATTCAGGAGTGGATTGTGTCTTGTGTAACTTAGGACAAGAAAGTAGGGATCATCTATTTTTTGAGTGCCCTTTCTCTAAAGACATTTGGTCTTGGATAAGACATAAATATCTATGGCCCCTAAGCACATCTCATTTCACAGTGATTATGCAGTGGTTTAACAAACTAAAGTCAATTTCTCTACCTAATTCTCTTATCAACCTAATTTTTTGTGTGACTTGCATTAAGGAAATATGGGCATAAAGAAACATGTGCAGATTTCAAACTTCCAGTAGAAGTTCACATCAAGTCAGAAAGTGCATCTTTGATAAAGTTAGAGAACATATTATCTCCTCTAGCTCTATCAAAGAATGCTCATCCCAGCTTGCAAATCAATGGAGAATATAGAGAAACATGTAGAGATAAAGGGAAATAGGGAAACATGCATACAAACTTGATGGCAAGTTGATTACAACCAAGTGACACGCTACACTAATAGGCTTTTCATTGGCTATCATAAGCAAGATTTTTGGTCATACAAGAGCTATAAGCGTAGCTAAAGTTTTTATTTTTTACTATCCTAGGAGTCAGATGCATCCAGTCGATAAAGCAAGACAATTCATAAGATGCCCAGAAGTGCTCAAAATGTTCTTGGAGCTGTTTGAAGAACACTTATTTCTGAAAGTCAAGTTTGCTTTTTCTAAAATTAGTCTATCATCTCTTGACATCAAAATCAAACAATCCTTTGTTGCTTCCATCAAGTCTTCATTTACCCTTGGAATATTAATTCTTGTGATTGACTATTAGACTTATCCAGTACATGTTGAATGATATAAGGACTGTCATAAAAGATATTCATATATGATTTCTTTTTATTTATCATAAGAAAAACGGAATATCGTTTTAGTTTCTGCGTTATGAAAGAACTAGTTAGTCTTTTATAGGATCAGATCCTCTATTTTGGTTAATCAGTTCATACCCTGTTCCATTAAATCTCATCCACATATTTATTTAAGGTTCACACAAATTTATGGACAAGATTAAGAGGCACAAAGTTGGAACTCCCTAATAGAAACAAGGTGCTCCAACCCGTTTTTTATCAAGCAAAAGCCCCAATCCTCGATCATCAGCAAGTCATCATGATTTTGAAAGACTCCCATCCTGTAGATGTTCCATCCAAGCATAGTCCTAGTTAAGCATGTCCTTTTGTGTAGTACTGTGCAACTTATATTAACTTGGCAAACTTAATCCCTTATGTGTATAGTGTCTTGCTGCTTATACCTAGAAGATGAATGCTTATCTTTTTCTCTTTTCACAGGTGATCTTCTTTAGTTCTGTCATTTGCTTGAAGTTTTTTTTTAGAAATTAAAGAATTATATTAGTAGGAGAGAGCCAAGGTTACATAGAATAGGATATTAAAACTCTCTCCTCAACCAAAACGACAGCGTTACAAAGTAAGGAATCACCATAACACGACAACGTTTACAATCTAATAAGACGACATTAGACTGAAATAGGTGAAAACCGCAAAACTCTTTCCCCAATCTTCCATATTAAGGTTGGGGTGCATCGCGATCTCCACCACCCGAGGATCTTCTGAGGTTAGAGACAGACCTTCCACAAACATTTTGCCTGCTATTAAAGCTCAATCACTCTAGCCAATCCATTTTCGATTAAGGTAATATCGATCGTCCAAAATCCTTTTTTCCACTTCTTTGAATTTCATCATTAATCTGACTAGAGAAAGTTGACTGTAACTTCCTTTCTTATCTCTTTGAGTTTCAGGACCTTAGATAAGCATCCTTTACCCTGTTTCCAAGCCTCAATGGCTTTCCTTTTAAACAGCTAAAACGGTAAGCCCCTGTCCCTGCACCTTCCATATTGATAGAAGATGTTAGTATCGAACTATCTTTTATTTTTGTATGCATGTTTCCCTATTTCCCTTTATCTCTACATGTTTCTCTATATTCTCCATTGATTTGCAAGCTGGGATGAGCATTCTTTGATAGAGCTAAAGTAAACCCATTTTTTTAGTTTTATGGTTCTTAACTTCTTGACAAACTTGACAATTCTCTACAATGCTACCATTAATTTCCTTACCTTTTTTTTGTAGATAAACTAGATAAGGTCTTTGCTAACCCAGCATATCTGTCTGTGAAAGTGCAGTGATATTCTTTTAGAAGAAGTGATGATAAAGAATGACCATTAGAAATAATTATCCTCCTATGCCTCATGATCATCCTATCGACAATAATAAAGTTACAGTAGTTGGTAAGTTGTTATTGAATCTTAGTATAAAGTTCCTTTCTCTTGGAATCCTAAACATAATATTGTTTAAGCTATTCTAAAAAGGAAAATTCTTGTCCAAAAAATGCTAAATAAGAAGCAATAGCCCCTAAAGATCAAGCTAATGCATCTGTAACTCGATTTTGGCTACCAGGTTTGTAGAGAATTGTATATTGATATCTAAATAGTTTGACCAGCCATCTTTTTGCTTAGGTGTCCCGATCTTTTAGTTCATGAGGTTACACAAACTTTTTTAATCTGTATAAATGATAAAAGGCTTATTAAGAAGGTACTGACGTCATTTTTTGATCAATTCAATGATTGCAAACATCTCGCTTGCATATATTGAAGCACCTCGCATATAAAGGTCAAGTTTCTTGCTAAAATATGCTATAGGATGACCCTGTTCTAACAAAACTGCATTAATAGCAGTAAAAGAAGCATCATTCTTTAATATAAAGGGGTGCAAAAAGTCATGTAAGGCAAGCACATGTGCTGAAGTGAGTTTTTGTTTGAGTTGTTTGAAAGCTTATATTGCCTCTTCTATCCAGGTGAACTGATCCTTTTTATCATATCAATAAGTGGGGCTGCAAGAGATAAATAATGCTAAACAAACTTTTAATGGTAACCCAAGAGGCCAAGAAAACCTTAAAGCTCTGATAAAGTTTTTTAAGGGAGTCAAGCCATTATTGCCTCAATTTTAGCGGGGTCAACTTCCACTCCTTTTCTACTAATAATATTACCTAAGTAATCTATGGATGGGTAGGCAACTGAACATTTAGATAGCTTGGCATAGTACTCGTTACTAGCCAAAAAAGATAGTAGTCAACATAAATGAAACCTCTACACACCTATGGGCTAGCAAGAACAAACTATGGGCCAAATTGTTTATAGTGTCTTTGGGTTATAAAATAATAAACATATATGAGCAACAAATTTCTATATTTGGGCTGCAAAATAATTGGACTTAGAGAATTGGTTGACTAATAACATAATTAAGGCTTATAAAGGAAGAAACATATATATATAACATTATACATTAACTAATATGATTAGTTAAATAATAAAAGTTATTTAGAAACAAGTTTTCAAATTTACTTATTTTATGAATTTGAATAAATCTAACAATACTTAGAAGTAAGTTTTTAAACAAATTATAAATTTATAACGATTAAGATTGATTAGTCAATCATAATTAAAAAGGCTTTTAATTGTATTTAAATTATTAAGTTAATGATTTTGATAATAATTAGAATAATTGTATAATTAAATAAAATTTATAATTTAATTTGATTAATTGGATAATAATTAGAAATAAGTTTCTAATTAAAATAAAATAATTTAAATTTAAAATTTACTAGTTCAATAATAATTGAAAATAGGTGTTTTAACTAATCTACAATAACCATGATTTCATTTTGAGTTTAAGTTCATTATTGTGTTAGTCAAACCATTTTTCTATGATTTTTGAGTGTTGTGAGCGACTTTCTCATTTTTAAAATTTTATTTTCAAGAAAACACTCATTATTTCAATGTTAGCCAAAATTCTATGAATTGCGGCATAAATAAGAAGAGTTGCCATCATATTAGTGCATTTATTTCAAATATGATACTTGCCTAAATAAGATCTAACACAATATGTGATCACCATTAATAACTTAATACAAGAGTTGTATTTTGGAGGTTGTTTGACTTTTGCTGATGTTGAAGTGAAGTACACAACTTTACTCTCAACATTGCCTATTACAAAAAAGTATAGTTGGTTAGTGATAATGTTTATAAGAGACTTTTGAAGAAGAGAATTGATTAAGATTTTGTATCATATAAGGTTCTCAGTTGAAATAATTAGAAATATTGCACATTGAGCTTTAAAGGCATTATCACATGAATTAGTTGACATTATTCCATATAGGGTTTATTAAAATTTTAGGAGACGTTCATGTTATGTAATCATTTAGTATTAAACTAAGTTATACTGAACTATATAAATTGTGTTTATTTATATATGTCGAGCTTGATGTTTTTTAATTTATCAATATACATGTTAAATTTTTTTGTACTTGATAATTCTATTTGATTATGATAATTGGTATTTAGTTGTTATACGATTGATGATTGAGAACATCTGTGATCTTTTGATTTTGTAGGTTTTTGAAATATGATTATTCATTAAATGTGAGAGTGTGTATATGTGTGCGAGTGTGTGCGTGTGTGTATAAGAGAGAGAGATGATATTGATGTACATATATACTTTTATTCCTACAAGAAACTTAGTATTTCAATTATAGGTATTGTATTAAAGAATATTGTTGCTGAATTCAATAAGGGTGAGAAATTAAATGGTGACAATTATGAAATTTAAAGTATGAAAATGATATGTACTAGAAGAGTAATGGGCTATAGAATCATTAAACATAACTGTGGAAATTCTTAAAGACCGCAATATGACCCAACACAAAAAGGATCATGATGCTTATGAAATATGGTGGAAAAACTCATTGACTTGCATTACATTGTTAAGCATCATAGATAATGATATAATGCGTGAATTCCAATATGTGCTAAGGACATGTGGTCCGCTTAACTATATATTGTGGAGATATCTCAATGACCAAATTTATGTCACTCACTATCAAGTTTGATACATATAGGAAGCGATCATATTACAAAATGCAAAAGCATTGGAGGCACGAGTCAAATATTATAAGTGATTTGTGTGACTTTGCTAAGAATTATCAGATGATCAACATGTGTAAGATGTCATCCTTTCATTACCTCATCGTTGGGAGCAAATGAAGATGCATAACCCACAATGAGAGCATCAAGATAATGGAAGATGCCGTAAAGCATCTTATATTAGTAGAAGAATGTCATGAAGCTTCCAAGATATCCTTTGAAGTATATATAGTTGGTTTTAGCTCACATGGAGCTATGAACATAAATCATAAGCATTATGGTGGACCTAAATGGAAAAAGTGTTAGAAAAACTCTCACTATACTCAGGACTCAAAGAAATCAAAGTAGAACCAGTATGGAAAAGGAAAACGTATTTTTAAAAAGTAGAATGTGAAAAGAGTCAATTTCTTCAATTTTAGTAATAAGGATCACTTCGCTTACGATTGTAGTGAGCCTAAAAAGGTACAATCTTGCTTTACAGACATTTGTTCTGTGAATATCTCTTGTTTTGTTTTTCTACTTGAAGCTCAACTTTTGTAGATTGCAGACTTAGGAGTAACCAATCATGTAGCGAAGGATATGGGTGCCTTTGTAAATTTTTTTAAAAAAATCTCACAAGGAATATAGTGGATTTATGTAAAAGATAACTTAAGAGTTGTTGTGCAAGGGATTGGAACATGCAAATTAAACATATGTAGTGGTTGATGTCTAATATTATATGAAGTGTTGTTTGCTCCACAGATTCGATAGAATCTTAATTATGTATTCGTATTAATTAGTCTTCATTATGATGTCAATTTTTACATAACCATTTATTATGGTCATGAATTTATGTTAGATAATTTTATTATTCTGGATATCATTTATATAAATAATAATATAAGTTTTTCTTTTGTTTACATTATCTAGAAATTCCAATAATGATGCAATTTTGAGGCTTACGAGACTATGTTATGTTGGTCAAAATCAAATAACTTGATTAGCTAAAAATGTCCTCTTAGGTGATTTACATCAAGTAGATTTACCTATTTGTGAACATTGTCTAGCTAGTAAAATGGAATGAAAGCTACTTGAAAAGGGAATACAAGCTTCTTAGGCATCTGACATTCGTTGTCTGATAAATATAAGGGAACAATGTGAGACAAAATATTTTATCATATA
Organism: Erythroxylum squamatum; assembly: GCA_025629845.1. Lineage (NCBI taxonomy): Eukaryota > Viridiplantae > Streptophyta > Magnoliopsida > Malpighiales > Erythroxylaceae > Erythroxylum > Erythroxylum squamatum. The sequence goes on from JAOTBA010000205.1 coordinate 31,038,793, forward strand.
TGAATATACTATGTATGGTCACGTCTATTTGATTTCTCATAAATCTGAAGCATTAAATTGTTTCATAAAGTATATAAATTTGGTTGAAAATTAATTTGAGAATAAAATAAAAGCATTAAGAATTATCCAAGGAAAAAAAATACCTGTCTAACAAGTTTAAGAATGATAAAAAAGCAATTAACTATTCCTCAAACCTTACAACAAAATGGCATTATAAAAATAATGATAAATTGTTATTAGAAATGGTTAATTCTATGATGATATAAGCAAATTTATCAATAACTTATTAGGGTGATGCATGGCTTAAAACCGCTCATGTATTTAATTAAGTGCCAATAAAATCAATTATGAACACTTCCTATAAGTTATGGATAGGTGAAAAACCTTAAATGAAAAATCTAAAACCATGGTGGTACGTTGCCTAAGTTCATAATCTTTCTCCAAAATATGGAAACTAAACCTAAGAGAGAAGAAAAATATCTTTTTAGATACTTTAAATAATTAAAAGGATATATGATCATTAATGACTGAGATGATGAAGAAGTAACTGAATTTGAATCACAAGATGTCACGTTTTCAGAAAATAAATTTATAAAGCAAGGTGAAATACAAAAAAAAACTATTTCTATATAGGACTCTTAATTAGAATGATTCTATTATAAAGAATCATAAAGAGGGACTTTTTCCAATTGGGAGTAATTTAGAACTTGAAGGATTAACTCGAGGTCAATTAAAGTTACAATATACTAAAAGTTTACCTACTATATCTGATATGAGCGGGAGTAATTAGGAAGTTCATGAATTTATTTCTCATAAACCTTATTTATGTTGTAGTAATCGTGGAATAATTTTCATCATTTTAAAATCAAAGGAAAAATCCATTGATTAAGAACGTAATGATCCAAAGAGTATACATTAGGCTCTTATAGTCCTCATAGCTAAAGGATATACATAACAATAGGGAATTGATTATGCTAAGACATTTTTGCCTATTATAAGGTTTGCTTCAATTTGTTTAATCTTAGCTACAATAGCTAGTTTGGATCTTGAATTATATCAAATAGATGTAAAGACTGCTCTTCTAAATAGAGAATTAGAAGAAGAAATCTATAAAGAACAACCTGTAGGTTTTATTGAGACGGGCCAAATATATAAAGTGTTTTGATTATTAAAATTGATTTATAGTCTAAAGCAATCCTTAAAGCAGTGGCATTCATTTTCATAATGTTATTATTTCATATGCTTGATGAAGACCACTGTCAAGGTATTAAGAGATTTAAAAGGTAAATTTGTGATTTTATCTTTATATATGAATGATATTTTGATTGATTGCATTGACTGTGAGTTTGTCAAGCACATCAAAGACTAGTTGTCATCCAAAATTGAGATGCAAGATATGGATGAATTCATATATTCTTGGAGTTAAGATTTCAAGAGATCAACAGATTATTATTAGTTTCTCAAGCGGCCTATATTAAAAAGGTTTTAAAAAAATTCTGTATGCAAGATTGCATAGTAATTGATAATCTTATTACTAAAGACGAAGGTCTCAGTAAGAATTTTTGTCTATCTATTCTAACATAAAGGAACAAATGAAGAAACCTCCTTGTTCCAGTGCAGTTGGAAGTCTCATATATACCATGATGTGTGCAAGGTCAAATATTTGTTATGTTTTTAGAATGGTGAGTAGATACAGTCAAATCCTACATAAGCACGTTAGAAAGTAGTAAAGAGAATATTAAGGTATTTAAAAGGTACCATTCATTATGTATGGTGTTATTAAGGCAACGATCGACATATACAAAAGTATACAGATACAAAATGAGGAGGAGATTTAAATGAGCAAAACTATACCATTGGATTTTGATTTCTTAATTAACAATGGTGGGACATCATCAAAAAGTAAGAAACAATCTTGTGTTACTTTATCCACAATAGAAGCTAAATTTATAACATTTTCAACAATAGTACAAAAAGTTGTGTGGCTTAAATAATTCTTGGTTAGTATGAGAGTTGCTATGAGCGAGCCTAATCCAATAATAATCAACTATGACAGCCAAGTAATAATCACTTATACTAATAACCCTAAATTTGATTCTAAAACCAAGCATATAGGTACAAAGTATTATATGAAAGATATAATTGTATGAGATGTAAGGATGGGGTATATATCTACATGAGATATGGTGGTAGACCTAATGACAAAACTAATTTCCTAAGATACATATATTGAGCATATTAAGTCATAAGAATTATGTAGATATTGAAGTTCAATTAATTAACATTTCTTTTTGTATGTTAATTCAATATCTTGTCATGTTTAAAATGCAAATATGAGTTATCATTGTTTATTAAATAATAAACATTGACTAGTACTTGATTATGAAATATGTTTACTTTATATGACATATTTTATGGATGAATCAAAAAGTATGTCAAATAGATAAAAGATTGATCCTCTTATATATGTAATCACCTCTAATACTTGTGATGACTAGAGTTAAGGCAAAATTTAAATTTATTATCAAAGTGATAATAGGGACTAAGAGTAAGAAAGAAACTTAAACCACAGATACCGATCTAGATAATAAGTAAAAGGAATTTGGTTTGGAGTGATCATATGGTCATTGTATCTGTCTTAATTGTCAGATAAAAGTTAAAAAAATGAATTTTAAAGTAGACAAATGAGCTTAGTTTAACTATTGAGTATGTTTGAATCTAGTTTAAATATTATGTTTGAATCATCATCTATACGATATTACGTTAATAAAAGACATAGACCCTAAATTGAAAGGAGTTAATATTGTAGCATACGACTCTTATTATGTGTACAAATGCAACTATGAAAAAGTATTAATGTAAGTCATAAAATCTTAGGTTAAACGAGTCTCATAGTATACCCTTAAGACTTCTAATTCTTAACAATTAAATTTAAGGTTTGCTACTTTAGAATGTTACCAAAAGAATACGCTTAATATTATGATCTTATGGGATAATTCTAGGAAAGTAAATTAAATTAAATTCAAGAGAATTTAGAATAGAGGAAGAGCATTTTGATTGGTGTACTACATAAGAAAAAATATATATTCAAAGGTGGCAATTGACTCTTAGTAAGAAAATTAAACACATAGATGACACTATATGAGACTATAAAGTAAATGAGATTAAAAGAGATTAAAATGTAAAATATAACCTAGAGTTTAGCATACTAAATGCACTCAAGGATCGATTTATTAATCAAAACATCACTTATTACTCATAGATATATTGAACTCTTGTCATATGCTGGTGGCATGAATTATTGGATAAGTATAAGAGTTTATAGAATGCTAATTAACTAAACCCATCATGTGTGATGAAAAGATGATAAATATTGAACACACCTAATAACTTGAAGATGCAACATTTGGTTTTAATTGTTAAAGAGTAGTTAAGAATTTAAACTTCAATATAAAATGATCATCTAAATTTCGAAAGGATTATGATGATCACAAGTCATTTGAGTATTATGCCAAATCTCCTCTAACAAAAACAACAAATACCCTCTAACCTTTGACAAAAGAAATTGATCTTAAAATGATTAGTTTTAATAAATCATATTATCCATATTTAATTTTTTTTCCAACATTCATATTGGAATATAAGGTAGCATACGTATCACTTATTACATTGCATAAGTTCCAGTTAATGACTTCACCTCACCCCACACATTACACAGGTTTCCTCGGATTTAAACCAGAGGGTGCCATGCATATATACATTTTTTATATGATAAGACCAAATATTTTTCTTTTCCTCATTGGTAGCAACTTTCTTCAGGCCAATTGTGATTTAACATTAAAGAATACTCCTAATTTTTCCCTTTTTCTGTCTAGTTTATTGCATGTATGTCCATCAAACTTTCCAATTCTCAACCATTATTCAGCTCTAGTTTTGACAATGCTGCTGTTCCTATTCTTAGCCCACATTAACATTCCCATCTAGTAGTCATAGATCAAATGACGATGATCTTGTTTATTGCGTGTACCAACCATGACCTTGTGTGAAGTAGTGCGAGCCAACTTGAAGAACACTTTTAGGCTTTAGCGCTTGTGGGCATCCTGTGAATTAACTTCCATTTTCTGACTTGATGCATCTAACTCCTAGGATAGTCAAAAACAAGACCTTCAGCTACGCTTCTCGCTCTTGCATGACCGAAAAGCTTGCTCACGATAGCCAATGCAAAATCTGTCACTGTAGCAAGTCCCTTGCTTGTAATCACTTTACCATCGATTACTACTCTGGCACCATTAACCATTTCACTGGTCAGCTTGCTCAGGACCGAAGGATGTGCCGTGGCTCTCTTATCCTGTTTCACGGCAGAAGAAACGGCTTCAAAATATGAAAGCTTAAAGGAGGATGAGCTCAGTTAGCTTCATATTACATTGAGTAAACCCTGTTTTTGTAGAACTGCAGGGGCAGAGCACACTGCTCCATATATTCTTCCAGCAGTTGCTTGTTCACGGAGCATCTTCTTCAGAACTCTGGATCTTTGCAGCTTGTCAGCTCCACGAATTCCTCCCTGAAGGTTTGTAACAAATCCAAACTCTCTAAGGATACGTAATGGACAATGAATGACTGTCAAAAAGTACATTGTGGGTTGTGGACATACCTTAAGAAAGTCAAACATGCTCAAAAGTAAGCAAAACAAGTATAATAGGGAAGGAGGAGACAAAAACTGAACAAACTCTTTAAGACTTTGGACCACTATCTAGGTATGTATAACTGCGTGGTAGTATCAACTTTAAGTCAGTGGTGGAATCAAACAGCAAGTTCATCAAAGCCAACAAAGGAAGTCGTGATAATGTTAAATGCTAGATAAAACCAATCTCGTTTATCATAAGGTTATTTTCAGTAAAAAATTATGATACAGCGCTTTAGGACTATATGCATAAATTGATGTATTCCTGGAAAATTTATAGGTTGCATTTGAAAAATATGATACAGCACATTATGACTAAGTGCATAAATTGATGTCAACATGGGAAATTCATAAGTTGACAATTTAGTTTTATATGAAAAGGAATGCAAGGAAAGCTAACAAACAAAGCCATAACATGATTCAGCATTTGCCTCACCGGAAGGAGGATTAAATCGTAGATAGACTGGGCAACATCATTAATTAATTTATCAGCAACAATTTTTGTGCCACACGACGCCAAAATATGAGCAGATTTTTCGACTGAAGCAACAACTACATCGACTTTTGCTCGGCGCAAAACATCCACAATTGTTATTACTTCAATCTCTTCAGAACCATTTGCAACTGGTACTAGAACCTGAATAACATTGAAGAGAACACAGGAGACTCCAGAATTCAATAGCAATAAAAGAACACTAAAAACAAAAACGATACAAGTTGGAAGTAAGGCAGCTAAAAGAAACTCACACGAGGATTATGGTCAACAGACCATTCAATTGTGTTAAACTCTTCTTTTATACAGTTACCACCACCACCACCAGCAGCAGCAGCATGCATTAACTATTACAAGAATTGAAAAGCATTAACTATGGAGCCTCCAGAAAAGGGTGAAAAGAACTAGCATTCTACTAAAACAGTTTAATAGTTATGGATATCATATTCGGGCAAGATAGGCATAATTGCATCAAAATCTTTAGGCGGGATATTAAAAATTGCAGAAGTAATATCCAAGCTACTTCAATCATCTACTCTTTCTGTTCTTCTTTCTTCTATTATTTTTAGAATCTTTTCATGGATGTGTAAGTGCCAGTGTATGTGTGCTACCGAGCTATAAATTCATTCTTCCCTGACAACCATTCCTCGTTGACATTGCTGGGATGAAAGTTGACATGGAAATGAATCTTATCCTACTTTAAACCCTATTAATATCAGCATTAATGATATAGGGCAAACTAAATTTTATCTTTTGGCTCATATACAAACGAAGTCATGAGAATGTAGAACACAAAGCATTAATAGCGATAAATAAGAATGCATGGCAGGCAGAAGAAAATAATTCAAAAGAATAGTAGATATTACCAACAATCCACCAAGCTCCTTGGCAACAGACTCCCCAAACAGTTGTTCAACCAAACATAGAGCAAACTGGAAAGAAGTTCCAGGACCTTGGCTTGTTGTAACTTCACCTGAAACTTGAATATTTGATTTGACGGCCCAAAAAGTTGGAAGCTTGTCCATGAATGCAGGGTGACATGTCATCTTTCATCATACGCTACATTTCGTTAAGAAAAACAAATCATTTTCATGCATATTCACCAAAGTTCTACCAAATCAAATCAGGTGAGTCACCTGCTTTCTTCTCAGAAGACCCCATGGGAGAAGTGTTATAGCAGGGGCAGCACATATAGCTCCATATAACCTTTTGTCCTCAGCTTGTTTGCTTGTGATTTTCTGAAGAACCTCACAATCTCTTAGCCTAGCTGAACCCGGCATACCCCCCTTATAAAACCAAAATCGACCAAATTACATATGAAGGCATCAAATTTCAAAGAGTACTGAAAGTATCTGTGCACAAAATCATGTAATTTGTTGTTCTACATGTTGCATTGCAGTGCCAAAGATGAAAATTTTTTATTTCTTTGATCCAGTCTCCAATCAATATAGTCTTGTCACATGAAAAACATCTGCATTTGTGTCAATTATTAACTTGCCACTGAATTAGACTGTTTTTTCAGTAAGTTTCCATGCACTCCTGCCATTGGAAAACAAAAAAATAAACAACGTTATCAAAAAAATTTAATAATCACATCATCATGGACCTCTCTTCTTGAAAATCAACAAGGTGTGGCTCCTATAAACAATCCAAGCTTTGTAGTTCAATAGTAAAATATAAAGTTTGTTGCCATTATTAAAAAAATTGAATGTTGTGAAGTATACTAAAGCAATTGATGCTTACCATACCAAGAGATAAAGTAACCAAAGACTACTGTCACTGCAAATTTTTATATAATGCTATCTGTAACAATTTGAAACTTGAAACAACTAACCGGCAAAGCCACAAGATCAAAAACTTTGTCAGAGCAGCTGGAAATAAAGGTATCAGCGACCAGTCTAGCGCCACCTGCAGCCTTAATCTCAAGCTGTGGCTCCACTGAAGCAACAATCACCTCTGCACCAGCTCTGCGTAGAACATCAATCATAATAACAGCTTCCATTTCTTCTGTGCCAAATCCAATAGGAATCAGTACCTGCACATCCACAATAAAAATTCGAAATCAAGCCTCATAAGAAACTCAAAAATTGAGACAGACATGCTATAATTATCCAATCTAGCCAACTTTTCGAATTCAGAGAAAAAGGGTTAGCTGATTACTCATTCATCAAGGAAACTGTCGAAACATTATTGCTCATCAATCACAAAGTTTCTATTTCTACTTCCCTGATTTATCTTTTCTCTTCGCACTGTTACGACGTTGTTGAAAAGGATGTTCAAAGAACAGAGAGTAGACTACCAGAAGACCAAAACCTAAGAAGTGTGCACCAAATGGCAACGAATATACTTAGTTAAGACATCCTGAAATTAGCTAAAAACCGAACTACTAAATTCATGGATACTCTACTCAGAAAGTATGTAAACAATGACAGTCTCTACCCCATAAGCATTTTAAACAAAACAGCATATGACAATAGAAAGAATGGTACCTTCTTAGGAGGGACTGGCGAAGTACTACTCTCAGAAGAACTTGTGGCTGGAGCGTTTTGTATTGTCGGAGACACCGTTTTACTGGGTTTCGAGGAAAGTCTCCTTCTGGTGGGTGTTTCATGCTGCGACGGAATCCCCGTGGAAACAAAGAACACACTACTAGTTGCAGATGAATTCATGGTAAGGGGCTTGAAAGAACAAAGCTTCGCTGGAACCGTAGCTGCAGCTGACAGATGACACAACACAGACTCCATCGGCAAAAGCTTCAATCTTTAGCCCCTCTGTGCCTGCAGTCCGCTGTATGTTGAAAACCTGAAAGTGTGTACTTTCAGAAAATCCCAAAGGCATAAGCCGCCACGTATCTTATCCGGGCATGAACTTACTTTTCAAAGAGTTAAGGACTGCCTCCAACGACAACGTTTCTCGAACTGGCTGTCAAAGAAAATTCATGCAACGGCCATATGTAACCTCTTAAAGATAGATACTTTTGGTACTTTACGAAGCTTAGTCACTAATTTTATTGATTAGAATATGCAAGGAGAAGGAACAAGATAACTCATAAAAAATGACATTTCTTTAATTGGGTGAGCTTCCTAATTCCTAAGATAAGGCAGAAGCGGATGTGGGCAAAATGGATGTGAACAACACGCAAGCTTCCAGTGCCAGTAGAGCCAGAGCCTTTTTAAAAATTACTGGGAGAGGGAGTTTCACCTCAATTCGTCCCATTTAGCATAAGAGGGAGTTTTAGCTGAACTCCTCGCACTTAGCGAAATGCTCAGAGTCGTGGCCAGAAGAGCCGTATCTTCATGTTCAGAGTTATGCTCCAAATCTGGAATACTGAGCCCGATTTATCAAGTCCTCCACAGAAGACACCTTTGCTTGGGGGTCCTCCCTGATGGCCTGGATCGGAGCTCCGAGTCTTTTTCACGCAACTCTAAGGCCATGGAGAGTCTGCTTTCAGAGCTTCAAACCCATGTAGAGAAGGTATTTTATTTTATTGGTAAACTTGTTTATGTTAATTTGTTGTTCGTGTTTGTGCCCGTAAGGTTCGCGTCTGAATGGCAACTGTAATGTGTTGGGTATGACTTTAAGGTTTTGGCTGGAGGAGGTGAAGAAGCGGTCAAAAGGAACAGGAGTAGGAACAAGCTTTTGCCTAGGGAAAGAATTGACCGGCTTCTTGACCCTGGTTCTTCGTTTCTTGAACTCTCTCAGGTTTGTTGGGATTACTTGAATAAGTTTATATATCAGTTAATTAGCAATTGTGCGATTCATAACCTTTAAGTAGATTCGTATAAGGAATTTATGCTGTTGGAAATTGTGTCAAAAAGTGGTAGAAATAGAGATAAAAGATTGGAATCTGAAGTATGTGATTTTTTCCTTTTCAGAAGCATGCTAAGAGGTTAATCTAAATTTTACTATATCTTCGTTAGTTGTTGGACTAATTAGATAATTGCCATTCCATAATTAGGAAGCAGTTTCTTTTGTCTCATGGCAAAGTTTGAATCTTTTGTATATTTTTGTGCTTGAGTTGTGTTTTACCTGTTGAGCCAATATTTTGAGGCTGTTTCTCATGTGATTGTTTATAGTATCGGTTGGTTTTATTTATTCTGGGTATCTGATTAAGCAGACGTCAAGATAACATTGACCCTCTTATGGTGAGTGAGCTTTGGATCCTTGAATCGGGCAGTCAGCTGTAACCAATGAAAATTAGTGTACCTAAAAATAATGGAAGTTCAATTACCAACTTGCATGTGGAATGCAGACTTGATTTTGATGTCTTCCTTGTGTTTTATTTTCTGTGTAAAGCTTGCAGGACACAACTTATATGAATATTCCTTACCATCTGCTGGAATAATCACTGGAATAGGTGCTGTTCATGGACGCCTATGCATGTTTGTGGCAAATGACCCTACCGTCAAGGGAGGGACTTATTATCCCATTACAGTGAAGAAACATTTAAGGGCACAAGAGATTGCTGCTCGGTGCAAATTACCGTGCATATATCTTGTTGATAGTGGAGGGGCGTTTCTTCCAAAACAAGCTGAGGTCTTTCCTGACAAGGATAATTTTGGTAGAATATTCTACAATCAAGCGATCATGTCTGCAGAAGGCATTCCTCAAATTGCACTTGTGTTAGGCTCTTGCACTGCTGGTGGGGCCTATATTCCGGCAATGGCTGATGAAAGTGTGATGGTAAAAGGAAATGGTACCATATTTCTAGCTGGGCCACCCCTTGTGAAGGTCAGTTCTGAAATCTCTAGTGGTTCAGATTGCTTCATGTGTTACTTAAGTTTTGTTCCATTGCCTGTTTTCCCAGGAAGTATTATTAGCATATCTGGTCGTATTCGTTTGGAGTCATGTAACCTAGGTCCATATTTGCGTACTGTTTGTGTGTATTTTTTTCTTAAAACTTAATGGAGAGCTAAAGTAGAAGTTATAGTAGGCTGCCACAGGAGAGGAAATCTCTGCCGAGGACTTGGGGGGTGCTTATGTCCATTGCAAGACATCAGGGGTTTCTGACTATTTTGCTCAAGGTATATGTTCACTACTGTCAATGCAGCATCTTCCGCCTAGGCAGGCCTTTGGAAACAACATATGGACTTCTTATTCTTAGCTGTTGATATGCCTGAAAACTACTTGTGTTTGTAGATGAATTGCATGGACTTGCCCTTGGGAGGAATATTGTCAAAAACTTGCACATGGCTGGAAAAACAGGGAATATCAACGCATTCCAAAATGTAAATTCCACTTATAAAGAACCATTATATGATGTGAAAGAACTTCGTTCTATTGCCCCTGTAGACCTCAAGCAGGCCTTTGATATCCGATCAATCATTGCTCGTATTGTTGATGGAAGTGAATTCGATGAGTTCAAGAAGCTATATGGAAATGTGAGCATCTCAATCACTTGAATAAAATAACTTAAATTTCCCCTCGATATATGTGAATGATGTAATTAATTCCTGAGCCTCCGATCAGTTCTACCCATCTTTCTTTCCATAAATCTTACCTGTTTCTTCTGCTTGTATCACTGCAGACTCTTGTAACTGGTTTTGCTAGAATTCTTGGACAGCCTGTTGGCATCATTGGCAACAATGGAATATTGTTTAACGAATCTGCTCTAAAAGGGGCCCATTTCATTGAATTATGTACTCAACGTAATATTCCCTTGGTCTTCCTTCAGAATATCACTGGATTTATGGTATTTTATTTGTCTTGTCTTTACGTTACCTCTTAGTGCTTTTTGCTTCTTTTTGAAAGATCATACTAACGGAAAAGATCAATGCTCCTTGTATTTGATATCCTATAAACAAAAGCTATCTAGTTAAGTGTTGGGGATCATGAACATGGAAGTTATATAAGTCACCAACATATGTGGTCTATTTGTGAGGCTTCAGCAAATGTTGTGGTAGATGGAATTGAGTACATGGTGAAGGTACAGGGGAAATGTATGACAAATTGAGCTAATTCGCGGTTCCATCCTAGAAGGAAGCCTTATGTTCTCATTGTTTGTCTTCTTCTAATTGAACTAATTGGTGAAATCTACATTTGAGAATTTGCTTTGCTTTGCTGTCAAGTTACCTTAGGACATGAACATGCCTTAACTGTTTAGTTAGAGTGCTTCAAGCTTTTTGGACTTCCCCTTCTTGAACAAACAATGCTTATAGTCAAGTTTTATTCAGTCGATGACAGTGGTATATAAAAATGATATTAGAGACTTAGACATGGTAATTTGATGGTAATATGTTAGGATTAATACTGTCAACAAACCTAGGATATGGCAAGACGAAAAAGAGAGGGGGCTGTGGGCAGTGATAATGATGTAGGCAATGATGATGTGGACAACGCTGCACAAGTTAGTTAGGAATGTGGCACATGGATGGGGAATAACAGAATGTACGGGTGGTTAGCTAAGTAGGGGGGCAGAGAGAGAGTAGGGTCATTCAGAAAGAGAGAAGAAAATTGTGACAGAGAAAGAAGATATTCTTTCCCTGAGGAGCAGCCATTGCTCTGGTTAGTGAGTGATCATCGGATCCTCTTGTAATAGCAGTGTTACCACTGGTCTACTATAAATAATATACTAGTCTCTAGCTGATCAAGTTAGAGGTTCCTAACAGGGTATATGTTAAAAATTCTTTTTGAGAGCTTGGCATATGTCCGTTAGCTCCAGAGTCTATAATACAAGGATTATCTTTAGAATTTCAGTACACAGGATCTGATTTTGCAATATTTGATGTACCAACTGTGGAAGGAGAGTCCTGTTTTGAGAGAAGATATCTTAAGTTCTAAAGGTCCTCATTGGATAAAGCTCTAGCTAGCGATGATTCAGATGTTTCATTCCCTTCAACCAAGTGGGCCTGACCCCTTACCACTGAACCACCTCCTTTTCCACAACTGTGATTTGGCCTCCCATGTAGTTTCCGGTAGGTTTCTTTGGTGTGCCTTGATTTTCCACAATAATCACAATGCAAGTGATCCTTGTTAGACAAGTTATTTGCAAGTTTTGGCTTCTCAATAGAACTAGCTACTAACCCCGCTTTCTCACAAATAGCTTTATGTAGCATAACATTTCTTCTACTCTCTTCTTGTTGAATGAGAGAATGTGCAAGCTATGCTAAAGGGAAAGGATCTTTTCCAAGTATATTACCTCGAATATGATCATTTTCTGGGTTGATACCCACTAAAAAGTCAGACACTCGATCCTCCTCTTATCATTTTTTGGAATTTAGCAGCATCTTTGATCATTATGCTTGAAAGTCCTGATAATAATCCAATTCCTACCATAATCCACATAGCTCCGCAAAGTATTGTGATATAGTCATCTCTCTACTTCGTGTTGTGCAGTCTATTACAAAGATCAAAAATTCCAACTTTATCAAAAATTCCAGCTTTATTACCTATTTGAGTAAGAAGCAACTTTCCATATCTTTATTGCTATGTCAAGTAACAAATATGTCCGAGCAATCTCTAGTTTGATTGAATTGATGAGCTAAGACATCACGAGAGAATTCTAAGACTCCCACTAATTTCAAAATTATTGACATCGGGTCTCTTATTGTCACCATTAATTTAACCTTGTAATCCTCTAGCTTTGATTAACAACAAACAAGATCTTGGCCAAGTAAGATAATTAGTTCCATCAAGTTTCACGAGGCTGATTTGGAGTGAAGGATTATCAGAACTCAAAAGAATTACATTTTTTCATCTATCTTCTTTAGAATCACTCAAGACAAACAAAGAAATTGCCACCGGTAGTAAGAGACAGAATTCAGAGACAAACAGAGGCTTCAGGCATATTTACCAACAGCCTACCAAAGTTTTGACACCACAAGGAAGATGTACAACAGCTGGCAACACTGGTGGACCAAAAATTGAGACAAAAAAATGGTAGGAGGGTGGTGCATGGGGCTCACGCGCAGTGGAGGCTAACGGGCTATGGCGGTGGGTGGCAGTGCTGGTGATGTTGGGTCTATCACAGAGAGGGTAGCCAGTTGGTTCTGAAGCAAGCTAAGTGGACAGTGAGATTAAAAAACCTTGACTTTTGGGCAAATACAAACTCAGCTAGAGTACTGTTCCGAATAGAGAAGAACAGCTAGAAAAAAAAATTGGAGAGGAAAGAATAGGCCCTTAAATCAGATAGGGCTATGATACCGTGAAGAAAATATATCAAAGAGAAACTAAAAGTGGTTCTATTAGTGAATTGAGATTATTTGTACAGAGAAATCCTATGGTTTATATACAAAAGGCCTAGAACTATTTAGGAAACTATGGAAATCTCTCAATTACTCCAGCCATCAATTCCTAAATGTATACAAGGAAACACAATCAATTCTAATAACTATGGTAATAACTCTAGTCAACATTAACAAAGCATTAACTGGTAAAACTCCAATACGACATACATATTTGAAGTGATGAAGATAAAAATCATAACAACTTACTACAACATATAGAAATTCCATTTCTATCTTACTAGGAAATTGGAACTTTCAAAATGCAAAACTGTTAGACATATCACATACATAAAAATAAACATAAAGTTACACCATTTTGTATCCCACATTCCCCTTCTACAAGTTATAAGCTTTATTTCATTAGCTTTCAGCTCTAGCTCTAGTTGAAAAGTGAATTGCGTATTCTAACATTGATTTATCTTGCAAAATTTGCACGAATATTTCTCTGTTTATTGCATGAATATGGTACAGTTAACCAAGCAGCTGACATGATTGCACTTCAAAGAAAGAAAGAAATGATATCAAGGTAAACCTTTTAAAACTTTTACTCTCTTTTTCCTTCTGCTAAACATATGATACACCCAAGTTGTACGCGTAGAATACTTAAGGAAGATGAAGAAAGGAAGGAAATTGGAAGCGGAGAAAAATTCTCTTGTCACAACCTTCCAAATTCTACCAGCTCACACAAAAGACAAATAATATAACCATCACACAGACCCCACATACTAAAATGTAGAAAAATAGACTAACACATGAACAACTAGAGAACTAGCCCAATACTCTTGTGTAAATTATTCAACCTTGGTTCTCTTGAGTCGATTTCAGCCTATCCACAAGCAACTTCAAGCCTTTCTCACCTTTCTTTTGTAAACCATCTTAACAGCAAGTTTAATGTTGAGACCGGCTATAATCGAGTCTCAATCAGCAATCGTGTAGGAAAAGGAAGGGTGGGCAGATCGGTAATTTGGAGAGATTTGTTGCTAAGTTTGTTAGTTAGTTAGAGAGTTGGGAATAAAAGGGGTAGTGGGGGTCAGATAGAGGGATATCGGAGAATTGGTTA
>JAOTBA010000205.1:31075117-31086146 GCA_025629845.1 Erythroxylum squamatum
TTATTTATTAAAATGATGAAATTGTATTATTGTAATATTTTAAATACTTTGTATTATTCTTAATTTTATATTTGTATAATGATTATTGTCTTTTTTATATTAATTGTGGTTATTATTTATATGTGAAATATTTAAAAATTATTGTTATTTTATATTAATTGTGATTATTATTTACTATTATGATTTTTTGAGACAGAGTTGATGTAAACTTATAAAATGTACAGTACAACTGTATAATATATCAATAAATTATTTTACAAATTTTAAAAAAATTTAAATACTATTTTATAAATTTTAAAAATTATCCAAAATAATATTTAATATTGTTCTGTACCAATATAATATTATACCATAAATAAATTTGATACTAACTCCGACGGCATTCGTAGCTTTGCCAAAACAGCCTCGACCAACCCTATTGGCTATTGCTAGCTCTAAAAACAAATTAATTAATCGTAAATCATAACCTTCCTATGTTTTGTGGGTCCCACTTTCATCTTAGTTGTTCAATCAAGTGAAGGCCTGTAAGTTCTGGTATACCTCTCTTCTTCTCAAACACTTCCGTACATTTCTAGCAGAGCCTTTCTGTGATGGCGACTACTTCCACCTTCATTCGCTCACCTCTAGCTCCGTCACTCTCCTCCGTCTCACTCAGCAACCGCGTGTACAGCTCTACCTTTCTATGTCTCCCTCCGCCAACACCAAGAAATCTCGTCCTCAAATTGGGTCCTCCTCTTCCGTTGAAGGTCCTTTGCGCTCGCGGTTCTAGAGGTACTATTATTACTACGCTTTAAGATCCTCATTTCATCTCTCAATTTTCTTCTGTTTCGTTAAATTCTGAATCTTTTCAATTAAAGATTCAATCTTTCTTTGGTGGCTCTTCTTTTAAATGACTGTTTAGTAATTTTAGCATCCAAACCCTGGAATTTTTTTTTAATACAATGAGGTATTTGGAAGTTGATTTTGTGTTCATTTTGTTGTCTAAGGCCGCTCGGTTGACAAAACATTCCGAAATGGATCACACTTCGAAGAAAACGATTGGTGAATACTTAAAAAGGATACTGAAAAATGGCTAAAAATCGTGGATTGTTTTAATAATATAACAAGCAAGGATTGCTCTGTAATTGTGGTCCATGATTATCTTCTACCCTTTTTGGGTCCTTTTATTTTCTGATTTATTTACTCATCCGCTAGGTTGTTTTATGTTGAGTGGGAAATTATCAACTTCTTGATTGGGTGAAGCTAAGAAAATGTGAGACGGTTGGATGTTAGTGATTATGCTTGCTACAGGTTTTTCATTGAAGATGAGATGCTTGTGCAATGATGTCGATGAAGAACGGATGCTGGGTGTCACTTGATTAAGTTGGTGTGAAGTGCTTTTTCTTGCTTATAGTTTTGTGTACCATCTGGATCTTATGGTCGACACTTAACGTGATATTTTTATCTCTATGTTGTTAAAAATTATGTTCCTTGGAGAATGGGTTGAAATATTGGATCCTTCTTCTTCAGCATTGGCTTAATTTATGCTTGTTTTATGGTTTGTCATTGACCTTCTATGCATGAGGTGTTAGTCAGACATATGAAGCACACACATATTGGGTGCCATCTTAACATGTTTCGAATATGTTTAGCGGCAGTGGTTACAAAGGACTCTTGGGAGAATTCGATTTTGGAAAGTGATATACCTGTCCTGGTTGAGTTCTATGCAAGTTGGTGTGGACCCTGCAAAATGGTCCACCGGGTGATTGATGAGATTGCTGGAGAGTACGATGGGAGGCTTAAGTGTTTTGTTCTCAACACGGACAGTGATATACAAGTTGCTGAGGACTATGAAATTAAGGCTGTGCCTGTGGTTCTGCTATTCAAGAATGGGAAGAAGCAAGAGTCTGTGGTTGGCACCATGCCAAAGGAGTTTTATATTGCTGCAATTGAGAGGGTCCTGCAATTGTAAACGCAGCTCTCATGCAAGGAACTTATCCTTTGTCAGGTTTTTTTTTTTTGGTCATATTACAAGATTTGTTTCTCGGATTCTTAATTTGCATATAAGGACATTACTTGTACAGTGTTATGAATGTGTGTTTGTTGGTTACCTTAGGTGATTAACTTTGACTACCTTATCACATCCTTTCTCTGAACTTGGGAATTACTATCATATGTCCATTAGCCTGCTCTTTGTTCCTGAACGTTTTACTTAAGGAGACATAAAAAATGGCTGTATTTTTTCTTGAGGATTACTTTGTTTTCTCTCACTTGGTGCTGCATCTATTTCGGGAAAATGGAAATATGACCACAAATGGATTTGAATTCAGTAGGATGATGCATTGTTATAGAAGAAATTCTCCCCTCCTATGATGCAATTATATTCGTCTCTCTTTCTGATAGAAGTCTAGCCTTATAAACTAGAGGTAATGTATTTTATTGAATATATGAAAGGTAGTATACTGCTATTACAAGAGTGATTCCATTGGACACCCCTCCCAGAGCTGAATTGCTCCTAAGAAAGAAGGAAATTCTTTCTATTTACAATATCTCTCTCCTTTCTCCACAATACCTCTTTCCTCTCCTCCTCTTTCCTCAAAACTACCTACTGAGGCCATTCTGTTACAACCCAGCCCTTGTGCCAACTCAGCCGCTAACTAACTAACTAACTCACTCCTCTCTGCCCCCTCTTTCTTTATTCTCGAGTATACTCTCCATATCTGAGGCTTATTTATGTTTTTGTTATTCTCTCCCCTTCCTGAAATACCCTCGACATTGGTCCTAACACTTTTCCCTTTCTTGGTGTGTCTAGGATGGTGATCCTAGTCAAATTCTACTCTTTATCTTGATGTAACATAAAATACGCTACAGAGAGTGTGAATATTGAAAGAGGAAATGCCTGGATTTAATAAGCTCGACTTGGACAATGTTATGAATTTTATAAATACTGTTCCGGTACTAGTATCGGATTTGGTTCCGGTACAGTACTGTATCAGTACCGATTAATATCGGGTACTGTTTTAGGTAATTTTTATAATTTATAAAATAGTTCCTAAAGTTTTTTAAAATTACAAAATAGTCCTTCAATATATTATACTGTATAATTTATAATTTTACATTAACTCTCGTCTCCAAAAATTATAACAATATAAATTTAAAATAATATCAATTATTTATTTTTATTAACATTATTTTTCACATAAAAATAATTTCACATATTATCATAATCATTTTTCCTTTGACCAATCAAAAATGGTAATTTGCTAAATAATTATATATTTACAAAACTTATGTGACATTTAGAAGGTTCGGGCAAGGGGGCATGTAGATTAACTTCAAATGGCACTTAATATTTGTAAGAACAAACTTCATTTAGAATTTGGTGAAAATTTCATGTGAACAAAGAAATATAAAAACAATAGCGAGAAAAAAAAGGAAAAGGCTTGTACAATAATTAGCATTAGAAAGTTAAACTAAATGACATAGGTAAGAGCTTAAGTTGTGTAAAATATCTAAGAGAATCCAAAATTGCTCACCTAAGAAAAACCCTAATGAAGCTTGTCAACAATAACAAGCCAAAAGGTGAAAATCAACAATCTTGGCAACTGTCTTTTAATTCCATGATCATTACCGATTCTTAATCATCTTCTCGATCTACGCAAAGTCGAAAACCCTTATGCTCTTTTGACAAGAACAACAAAACTCACGAAGAAAGTTTCAAACTTTTTCCTCGAAGAACTTCCAAGAATATTCTCCAATGATTTAACGGGTAAACAAAACACATCTTTTCTTCACCCATTGAAAGTTCTGGAAGCATAACCCCATTGAAAGTGATATCCATCAACCATTGAAAGTTCTAGGTTGTGGGTCCCTTCTTATGTGGAAAACCCTTTTGCCCCATCCTTCGTGGGCTTATAATAGCCAACTTCTCTTTCGGCAATGGGCGTTTGTGTACTTCTCTTTCGGCAATGGACGTCAACACAAAGTAAAAACAAAAGGAAGAGAGAGAGTAGAGAAATAGCTGTGACGTTTTTATACGACCAAATTCACTTTTCTCCTCGATCCACACTCATCTACCGTTGGATCGAGTTGAAAATTTAAGAGTGTGTTCTTAAGATAGTCCTATACATTATGAAAGGTCAATTTTTCGTTTGGAGTTCTGGATGTTAAGATCGGAGCTTTGGAACAGTGACGCGTTTTTTGTTGTTTTCTCTCCCTTTATGTTCCTAACTATGTTATCTTGTGTAGTTGCTTATTCTTCTTGTTGATGTTAAGTTTGTGTCTTTGAGAAGAGGATATTTATACACATTTTAATTTAGTGGAGCTATTTTTTAGACCGGAGGTCCCATGGTTTTTTACCCTTGATTTGAAGGGGTTTTTCATGTTAAAAATTTCGGTGTCGTTATTGTTTGATTTGCTTATTCTTCTTGTTGTTTGATTTGCTTATTCTTCTTGTTTGATTTGCTGTTATTGTTGGCGAATTGTTGTTGGTATTTATTTACTTCTATTATTCAAATAGGTTTGGGAAGTTTTGGTATTGTGTTTACACTTCCGCAGAATTTAGCAATACCTAGTCTTTCCCAACACAGTGGTATCAGAGCATTGGTTGATTTAATCCTTTTGGTCTATTTGAATTATGGAGGTTAATATTAGTATAACGATTTGCTTGAATGGAGCCAATTACTACAAATGGAAGGGTAAGACGAAAGATTTGTTATTTGTGAAAAAGATGCATTTGCCTATGTTTGCCACTAATAAACTTGAGTCTATGTCTGATGAAGACTGGGAATTTGAACATCAGCAATTATGTGGTTTTATTAAACAATGGGTAGAAGATAATGTTCTTAATCACATTGTTAATGATACACATGCCAGAACTCTATAGGATAGGCTTGAGCAACTTTATGTATCGAAGATAGGAAATAACAAATTATTTTACTCAAGTAGTTGATAAACTTGAAAGATAAGGAGAGCAGTGCTATTTCTGATTATTTGAATGATTTTTAGGATGTTATTGATCAACTGTCTGGAATGGGCATAAGATTTGATGATGAGATATGGGGACTTTGGTTGCTTAATACTTTACATGATTCTTAGGAAACTTTTCATATTTTACTGACCAATTCTGCTCCTAATGGTGTGGTAACCATGGAATATGCGAAGAGTGGTATTTTGAATGAGGAAGTGAGAAGAAGATCTCAGGGCTCTTCTACATCATCTTCACAATTTGATGTTTTGATTACAAAAGAGAAGGGGAGAAACAAATTCAAAGGTCAAAATGGTAGAGAGAAAAGCATAAGCAAGCCATGGTCTAAGTACAAAAATTTTGTATGTGATTATTATGGTAAGGCAGAGCATACTAAGAAATATTGCTTTAAGCTGAAAAGGAAATGAGATAGGAAAAGAAGGACAATGTTGATCAGAATCGTTTTGCTGCTGATGGTGATCTCCTTGCTGCTTATGATGAAAATGTCATCAATTTGGTATGTCATGAGACTAACTGGGTTGTAGATACTAGTGCTTCTTATCATGTCATGCCAAGAAAGGAATTCTTCACTTCTTATACTCCTGGAGATTTTGGGATATTGAAGATGGGAAATGATAGCAAGATAACTGTGATTGACATTGGAACAGTTTGTTTGGAAACTAACAATGGTTCAAGGTTCGTTCTTAAAAATGTCAAATATGCACCAGGAATTTGCTTGAATTTGATATCAGGAAAACTTGATGAAGATGGTTATTGCAATGTCTTTAACAATGGACATTGGAAACTTACAAAAGGTTCAATGGTTGTAGCTCGAGGTAACAAATCCTCCAACTTGTACATATTGCAACGTTCTATTTTTGAAGGCTCAGTGAATATGGTAGAGAGTGATATTATATCATAATTATGGTATAGAAGACTAAGTCATATGAATGAGAAGGGGATTAATTGTTTGGCCAAGAAAAAATTACTTCAAGGGGTTAAGGAAGTCAGGTTGAATAAGTGTGTTCATTGCTTGGCTGGAAACGAAGAAGAGTTTCTTTTAAGAGATCCTTCTTCAAGAAAGTTTTATTTACTAGAACTGGTTCACTCAGATGTTTGTGGTCTTTTGAAGGTAAGACCACATGGTGGTGCATTGTATTTTGTGACATTTATTGATGATTATTCTAAGAAGCTTTGAGTCTATGCTTTAAAGACCAAAGATCAAGTTTTTGAGAAATATAAAGAATTTCATGCCTTAGTTGAAAGACAAACTGGCAAGAAATTGAAATGCATCTGCACTGATAATGGTGGTGAATATTGTGGATCATTTGATAACTATTATAGAGAGCAAGGTATTAGACATAAGAAACTCCTCCCAAAACTCCTCAGTTGAATGGTTTAGCAGAAAGGATGAACAGAACTTTAGCAGAGAGGGTCAGATGCTTACTTGCAGAAGCAAAGTTGCCAAATTCCTTTTGGGCTGAAGCACTTTGCACAGTTGCTCATGTTATCAATTTGTCACCCACTGTAGCTTTGGATGGTGATGTTCCTGATAGAGTTTGGTTTGGCAAGGATGCTTCCTATGATCATTTGAGAGTTTTTGGTTGCAAAGCATTTGTGTATGTTCCTAAGGATGAGAGGTTGAAATTGGATTTTAAGACCCAACAATGTATCTTTATTGGTTATGATCAGGATGAGTTTGGTTATTGATTGTATGATCCAATTAAGAAGAAACTTGTCAGAAGTCGTGATGTAGTATTTTTGAAGACCAAACTATTGAGGATTTTGAGAAGGCAGAGAGAAGAGATTCTTAGAGCAGCGATCGTTTGGTTGATGTTGAGCCAGCTTCTATAAATGATACCTAAATTTAGCTGGAAATGTCCGTCAAGATCATGATGTTCAAGATGACAATGAAGATGGTGATCAAGTGCAAAATGATCAACAAAATGTAGACACTTTTGATGCTCCAATACATGATGTTGCAATGGATCAACAACCAACACCTACAGAGGCTCTAGAGACTTTTTTTAAAAAGATCTATTAGAGAGAGGAGACCTTCATCACGTTATTCTCCCTGTGAGTATGTACTTATCTTTGAAGGGGGAGAGCCAACAAATTTTGAGGAAGCGATAGATAGTGAGTAGAAGGAGAAGTGGTTTGAAGCAATGGAAGATGAGATGAAATCACTTTATGAAAATTTCACATTTGATCTGGTTAAATTGCCTAAGAATCAACAAGCTTTGAAGAGCCGATGAGTTTTCATATTGAAACATAAAGATGGTACTTCAGTTCCACGGTACAAAGCAAGATTGGTTGTCAAGGGCTTTTGTCAAAAGAAAGGAGTTTATTTTGAAGAAATCTTTTCTCCAGTAGTGAAGATGTCATCCATTCGAGTTATGTTGGGTTTGGTAGCACACCTTGATCTGGGGATTGATAAGATGGATGTTAAGACTGCTTTTCTTCATGGTGATTCAGATGAAGAAATATATATGGAGCAACCAGAAGGTTTTAGAGTCAAAGGGAAAGAGGATTATGCTTGTGGATTAAGGAAGAACTTGTATGGTTTGAAACAAGCTCCAAGGCAATGGTATAGGAAGTTTGATTCAGTTATAAAATAGCAAGGCTTTAAGAAGACTTCCTGTGATCATTGTGTTTATGTGCCTAAATTCTCTGATGATGACTTTATCATTCTATTGCTATATGTTGATGATATTCTTATTGTTGGTCATAATACTTGCAAGATTGCTAAGTTGAAGCAGGATTTGAGTAAGTCTTTTGATATGAAAGACTTAGGACCAACAAGGCAGATTCTTGGCATGAAGATTACTTATGACAGAAAGGCCAAAAAGTTATAGCTATCACAAGAGAAGTATATTGAAAAAGTACTTCAGAGATTCAACATGGACAAAGATAAAGATGTAAGTACACCTCTTGGAACGCACTTTAAGTTGAGTAGAAAACAGTTTCCTTCAAATGAGACGCAAAAGGAAAATATGCAAACAGTTCCTTATGCTTCAGCTGTGGGTAGTTTAATGTATGTTATGGTTTACACTAGGCCAAATATTGCTCATACTGTTGGTACAGTTAGTAGGTTTCTTTCTAATATGGGAATAGACCATTGGTATGCTATGAAATGGATTACGACATATCTCTGTGAGACATCTACTGTGAGTCTTTGTTTTGGAACAGGGAAGCCTATCCTTTTTGGTTATATTGATTCTGATTTGGCAGGAGATGTTGATACAAGAAAGTCTACCTCAGGCTATTTGATTACCTTTGCATGGGGAGCAGTAAGTTGGAAATCCAGATTAAAAATGTGTTGCTTTATCTACCATAAAAGCAGAGCTTATAGTTGTTGAAGCATGTAAAGAATTGTTATGGACGAAGAGATTTGCAAGGGAACTTGGATTTATTCAAAAGAGTTATGTGTTACACTGTGACAGTCAAAGTGCAATGCAACTAGCTAAGAATTCCACATTCCATGGTAGATTAAAACATATTGATGTTATATATCATTGGGTTAGAGATGTTTTAGATTCTAAATTGTTTGAGCTCCGAAATGTTCATACAGATGATAATTGTTCTGATATGATGACCAAGTCTTTGTCAAGAGGAAAGTTTCAAACATGTTGTTTGATTGTCGGGATGGCGAGCACCTCCACATAGTCGAGAGGGGGAGATTTGTAGGGTTGTGGGTCCCTTCTCATGCAGAAAAACCCATTTTGCCGCATCCTTTGTTGGCTTATAATAGCCAATTTCTTTTTCGGCAGTGGGCGTCGACATAAAGCAAAAACAAAAGGAAGAAAGAGCATAGAAATAACTGTAACATTTTTGGACGACCAAATTCACTTCTCTCCTCGATCCATACTCATTTGCTATTGGATTGAGCTGAAAATTTAGGAGTATGTTCTTGAGACAGTCCTCTACATTATGAACGGTCAATTTTTCGTTTGGAGTTCTGGATTTTGAGATCAGAGCCTCAGAATAGTGACACGTTTTTTGGTGTTTTCTCTCCCTTTATGTTCCTAACAATGTTATCTTGTGTAGTTGCTTATTTTTCTTGTTAATGCTGAGTTTGTGTCTTTGAGAAGAGGATATTTGTACACATTTTAATTTAGTGGAGCTATTTTTCAGACCGGAGGTCCCGTGATTTTGTACCTTTGATTTGAAGGGGTTTTTCAGGTTAAAAATTTCAGTGTCATTACTCGTGTTTGATTTGCTGTTATTGTTGGTGAATTGTTGCTGGTATTTATTTACTCATATTATTTAAATAGATTTGGGAAGTTTTGGTATTGTGTTTAAACTTCCGTATAATTTAACACTACTGAGTCTTTCCCAACACCATAATCATTACCAATTCTTAATCATATTCTTCTCGATCTGCACAAAATTGAAAACCCTTTTGCTCTTTTGACAAGAACAACAAAACTCACGAAGAAAGTTTCAAACTTTTTCCTCAAGGAACCTCCAATAATATTCTCCAATGATTTTATAGGTAAACAAAACACCTCTTTTCATCACTCATTAAAAGTTCTGGAAACATAACCCATTAAAAGTGATATCCATCAACCATTGAAAGTTCTAGGTTGTGGGTCCCTTCTTATGTGGAAAACCCATTTTGCCCCATCCTTCGTTGTTTTATAACCCTCTCACTGCTTCAGGCGACATCCCAGACTTAGATATGCTTCACTTTTTCGTCAATCGTTGTGTTCCTTTGATGCAAGTATATATGTACTCTGATTTGTTTGAAGGTCTTAGTTATAAGGAGTTCATGGTCTTTAGATTTCTCTGTTGGTGAGGGAGGAGATGACGGCTAGGCTGGTTAAGAGAAGAGAGAGTAAAATGGGAGAGAAAGATAGAAGACGTCGGCGGTGGGGGGAGGGTTGTGGTTGTTTATTTTTTTTTTGTAAACAGGTCCTTGTATTTTTTAAAGTTTATGGTACTGACCAGTATTTTAAATACTGGCTGGTATCGATTAATACCAGGAAAAATCTCCAGTATTGATGACTGATAAAATACCGGCTGGTACCGATTAATACTAGGCAAAATCTCTAGTATCGATGATTGATACCAAGCTTATGAGTTTTGTACATTTTTTTGCCAATACGGTCCTTTTTGGCATGAATATCAGAACATTAGGCTTGAATACAAGACCTCTTGTAGTTTGAAAGCCTTATAAAGACTCCATAAACCAATCAGATCACCCCTATAAAACTTCTTTATATCTATAATTTATTTTCTCAAAAAGACCAATTATGTTTTTTTTAAATGAATAAAATGTATTAACATTAGCAAAAGCTAGTTCAACATTAGAATGAGTACATGAAACTGACTATTTGTCAGTTTAAAACATGATTACAAAATTTGTCTTAAGATAAAAACTCAGTTATAAAATAAGTACAACATATTAGTTATAAATTCCATCTACTTTTTATGCCCGATAAGAGATAATTTTGTGCATTTTTTTGCAATAATTACAGCTTAATCCAATTAAGAATCTTCAAGGCTAGCTGGTACTTGTCTTCTGCACTCTTCTTGAATAATTTGTTGTTTCTTTCTTTCCAAAGAGTGTAAATGGTGGTGGTGAATGTTGCTGTAAGCAATCTAGCATTTTGCTTTCCATGCTTTGTGTTGTTGATGCAACGGTTCAAAGAATCCTCTCTTGCATACGTGTAATTGTCCACTGCTAATATATGTTGAATTGTACTCCAAACTGCCTTCGAATATCTGCGTAGAAAGAATAGTTGATTTCTATCTTCAACAACTTCTTTGCATAATTCACAAGTTGCTTCATCGATACCAAACCATTTACTCTTGGTCCTAAGCCTGCTTTTGATCACTAACCAAGTGATAATTGAAGTTTTAGGATTTAAAGTTTGTTTCCATAGGAGGTTGCACCTGTTGGTTTATGCCCTTGCAGTCAATTTTGTTGTACATTTAATTGTATAAAATTTGTTTTATTCAATAAAAGGCATTCTTTATCTTTGTGCATTTTTAATTATTTAACTATTAATCATAAAGATAAAATCCCTAGAATAATTGTTATGCAATTAGAAATTATAATGTGATTATAATTATGAGATT
>JAOTBA010000205.1:31088833-31100064 GCA_025629845.1 Erythroxylum squamatum
CAATTTATTTATAATTAATTGGTTAATTTAAATATAATTAATAGGTTGATTAAATAAAATATAATTAGTTGACTAATAAATTAAAATGAAATTAAATGTTTTCAATTTTAATTAAATATAATTAATTAATTTAAACATCATAAAAGCATATAAAATTTTTCATTTTAAAATTGTATGATACCATTTAAATTAACAAGGTATTATTGTTGGGCAATTGCGCAACATTACTCTGCTATCTTAATAACAAAGGAAAGAATCCGCGGAATTGAAGACTTCGACGTCACTGTCGGTTAGGGCTTAATAATCCCCTCGGAACCCTGTTTGGGACTTATACGTACATTTATAAACTCTATCCTATACAGCTCCTCTACAATACTTCCAAGAAAATGCAAGAAAAGCAGGGTCATGTGTGATGCGATCTTCATTTCGGAGATTCCAAACCCCATATTTTGGTAAGTTCAGTCAATAGCCAAAACCCTAAAAACATGATTCCAATTTCCTTCTTTGGTCCAGCTTTAGTCCTTCTTATTCGTCACATGTTGATTATATATTTATCTGGTTCTCATTCGATCTTGGATCTTTTATCTTTTTTCTGTTTTCCCTCTTCAAGATCAAACTTTCTTGGTTGTCGGAGAGGACTTGAACGTAATTTAATAGAGGGCATGAGAAGGTACGTCTTTTTCACATCCATTTGTGCTGCTTTCTTTTCTGATGATGGTTCTTCGTTTCAATCGGTAACGATTTGGAGATTTGATGTTCTTTTTTGTGCTGGGTCGTGGTGGGTTGTTTTATAATGCTGGAAAAGTGATGACAATGAATAGGCGATTCTGATTATAGAGTTTGTGGTGCGGAAGAGAGTAATTTATTGACTATTGAGTTTGTTTAAAGTCTTGGGGTTTTTGAGTTGAAGTAAGAGTAATAAAAAGATTTTAATTTGCTTTTGTTATCCCTTTCTGCTTCACATCGGAGTTTTAGTTATCACTTTGATTTGATCGAACTGATTTCTTTATTTATAGTATGGCTTATTTTGCTGGGTTGTTGCTCTGGAAACTATCTTGATGCTACCTGTGAGATTCCATTGCGCCTTGAATTTAAATTCCTTGCTTTAAATTTATCAATCGTGGGCATACCTGTTACATCAAGAAATGTAAACATGTTGTCACTTTGTCGTGATTATATAGGTTGGAGCTGTATCTGAATTGTTAGTCAACCAAAGCATTTCTCACAATAACAGTCATCAATTCATTTATAATGACCAAGGAGACAGATATATGAAAGATTTGCTGTTACTGTCTGATAGTACTGTGTGATTGGACTATTTCTGAAAATAATTTGTTGAATGATTACTTCCAGGTATAGTTTGTTTACGTAGTAAAAATGCAAAAGCCATCATAATGTAATGCCATACATTAGTATGGCCTTGTGGCAGACTTTGTATCCATGGTTAATGTGAAGTCATGGTGGTCCACAACGTTTGGCCCTTAATCTTTTCCTTTTTGCGTTATATCCACAATCTATAACAAGTGTTCACTTTATTCAAGCAGTTTGCATTTTGATATTGATTAATTTGAGAAATCTAAACTGAAGGTCAAACTTTTCCAAATGGGGGAATGACAAATAATCAATTAAAGTTTCCCAGGTTAATGTTAATGACTAAGATTCTTAACAAGGGATAAAATAGAATGTCATAAAGTTACACTTATTTTATGTTCCTTTTTAAGGTGTTTGGATGTATACATTTCTTTTCTACAATGCATTGTGACATATTCTTTCTTATGCTTATCATCAGGAACTTTTAGCCCTATAAAAGAACATACAGGATCGATGGCAAATGCAAATACATTAGCATCAACAATGCCTGTAGATCCTTCTGAACGGAGAGGAGCCCCTATGGCAGATCCAAACATTCCTGCAGTTCAGCCTCGATTAAACCAGCAGAATCGAAGCTCATTTGATGGTCCTGTTGCCATCCTCTGGGACATTGAGAACTGCCCTGTGCCTAGTGACGTTCGGTCGGAAGATGTAGCTGGCAATATTAGAATGGCTTTGAGGGTGCACCCTGTAATTAAAGGAGCTGTTATAATGTTTTCTGCCTATGGGGATTTTAATTCCTTTCCCAGAAGACTCAGGGAGGGCTGCCAGAGAACTGGTGTTAAACTCATTGATGTTCCAAATGGTAGGAAGGATGCCGCTGACAAGGCTATTTTAGTGGACTTGTTTCTTTTTGCCCTTGACAACCCTCCACCTTCATCCATCATGCTTATCTCTGGGGATGTTGATTTTGCCCCTGCACTGCACATACTAGGTCAACGGGGATACACTGTGATTCTTGTCATCCCTTCTGGGGTGGGCGTTTCGTCTGCTCTTATCAGTGCTGGTAAGTTTGTATGGGACTGGCCTAGTGTGGCTCGTGGTGAAGGCTTTGTAACTCCCTCAAAGGCTTTACTGCCCCCTCATGGAAGACCTCTTGATATTGCTGGGTTTCTCATGAGTTGTCATGTAAATGACAACCTTGATTCTCAAAATGAAGAAGAAGCTATTGTATATAGAGGGGTCATGCAGAGCTTTTACAACTCTAGGGATTTCTCTGTAGCATCACAGTCATTAGCAGAGTATAATGGCAATTGCTCCATGTCGTTTCCTTGTTTCCCTAACAGTATGAGGTCACAGAGTCTCCCATCTGGCTTAAATGAAGCTTCAGGAGGTCTTATTTCCCGCGATGATCAGTGTCATTCTACCATGTGGGTTCAGCCAGGGGACATAAATGGCCTCAAGGGACAGCTGGTAAAGTTACTTGAACTTTCAGGTGGATGTTTGCCTCTTACTCGTGTTCCTACTGAGTACCAGAAGGTATATGGACGACCTCTTTATGTGTCAGAATATGGGGCATTCAAACTTGTGAATCTCTTCAAGAAGATGAGTGATGCAATAGCTATAGATGGCAAAGGCCAAAAGAAATTTGTCTACCTTCGAAACTGGAAAGCGAGCCCAAGTGCACCGCCTTTAGTTCTGGCAAGGAACAATAAGAAAAAGGGAATTAGGGATGATAGTTTGGATAATATGGTAGGTGCTGGATCTTCAGATGAGTGCTCAGATGAGGAAAGAGTGGTAGTTGAGGAGAATGAAGAGAGGAGGATCCGAGGGAAGGCCAATGTTGCGACAGAAACTCGATTTGAAGTTGATGACGGAAACATTGAGCAATTCAAGTATGAATTACAGGACATCCTAGTGAGCTACTCTTGCCGGATCCTTTTGGATTCTTTTGAGGCAATATACCAACAGAGATACAAGAAACCTGTGGAATATCAGAAGTATGGTGTGGCTCAGCTGGAGGCGCTTCTTCACAAGGTATATGATGTTGTGATCGTGGATGAAGACCCAATAAGCAAGAGGAAGTTTCTGACTGCAGTTGGTAGGTAGAAAAACAAAAAAACAAGTTATTTTGACTTGCAAAGCTCAGACAGAAATATAAGGAACGTTGGGTTGCTGCTGTCACCCTATTTCGTGTTTAATAATGATAGCGGAATGCTGGTTGACGTTTATTCTTATTGCCCACTTCACGGACTCCAATGTTAATCCTCAAATTTCCATGGCAAGTGATCAAACTACTAATTTGAGTTATGATCACATAATTTCCATTTGTCCATCAAAGAAGAGAGAGGGAATGGTTAGTCCTTCCCCCTCAGCTGAAAACTGCTCGTTCCAGTTATTCTTTACCTTGCAATGGTGCTTCTGTGGAATGAATTTACGTGAATGTATATGATATGAACTGATCTCGTGTAAATTACTGTTATTTAGACGAATAGGGACTCCCTACTCCCAACCTACAAAACAGCTTTTTTACAGAATCCTTTGGTGGTCGACATTTTAGTTTTGATGTTGAAGGCAACTTTGTCGAGAAAAAAATGTCAAAGCTTTTATTCTTCGGTGTAACCATCATGTATGAACATGTGATTGATATGCTGTTTTGGCCTTTTCCAAAAATTGACTCATTCCTCAAACCGTAGACTTTGGGTGTTGTGATTTGATCTTTTTGTTGGGAAATTAAGGAGGGATTCCATTTTTTGTGTAGCAGAATACATGTGAAATATTTTGTTTTGATTTATTGAAGTCAAAATAATTAATTTTTTATAAAATGGTTAACACATAAATTGTAATAAAGTAAAAACTTTATTATAAAGTTTGATTCTTTTTTGTTGTTTTCTTTTTTTTTTTAGTTGCATTTGTTTAATGGTATTTATGGAACATTTTGATTTTACAATTATTGCAGGGAGGAATAAACAAGAGTGCTAATTTGGAATCTAATCCTATCTATAATAGGTTATAGATATTTTAGTAATTTAATTTAAATTAAATTCTAATTTTAATTAGAAATTGTAATTCTAACTAAATATCAAATATGTTCAAATAGATTCAATATTTCGATTCTTATTTATTAAATATTAATCAATTATAAACTTTTTTAAACTTTACAATCAAAACATCTTCTCTCTTCGACCCGCTTTTTTGAGTGTGATCAATTAAGTTCTTAAATATATTAACAATGTATATAAATTATAATCTTAAATTATATTTAAGATTAAGTAAATTAAACTAATTTAATTTATTTTTAATTCTTTAATTAAATAATTTATATCTATATATCAAGATTGACATTTATCAAACATCACCACCTCCCAAATATTTATGAATCTCGAAATGGTTTTAACTAACCTTTATGTATATAATCTTTTTGTATAATTCAATTCGTTCATCTTACAATGTTTCGATTAGACATAGAATATAAAATTAATGTTTACTTTGCTTGAGTCAAATTATGTTAGTTCTCCATCATTAGTAATTAATTCTATTAATGATATTTTTAACCTATGTACAAAGAGTCACTCTACCTTGGCCAAAAATTTCTCGAATTAGTATTAATCAAGGATAACGAAACATTCTTCTTAATTGCTTTAGGATGATTAATCCTATATTGATCACTCAACAACCCCTATATAATTCATGCTATATTCAATGATTATCGACTGAGTTACCCTTGGCTAAATTAGGTCATAAATAATATCAAAACATAACAATTTTTATATGAGATAACTTTCGAGATTTCAAGTTAAGGGATTACTTATATAATTATCACAATGAAAATTTTCATACATAACAAGTAATATTTAAAATGAAATTCTCATATGGAGTCAATTTAGTGAACTTTTTCTCTAATAAGTACGCAAATATTTGCTTAAGTATTTTCATACTTTTGTTTATAAGATCAATACTTGATTCATAAGGAAGAAACATAACATGTACTAGTCTTTTTATATTTTATCAGTGTCCAATCTTAATAGAATAATAACTAGAAAGAATTTAAAGATAATAAATAAATGCAATATGAATCTTATAATCATGATCTCATTATAATTTCATTTGCAATGTATATTTATCCTATGAGCTTTATTATATACATTTAAATATGTATAAGATAAATAATGTTTTTAAATAATCGTGTCATTAAACTATAACCTACCGATTGGCTGTAAGCATAAACAAATAATATCCCACGTATATTAAGCCAATTGTTTAAATATCATATACCATATCACTATATGACGATTATATTACCACTAAGACAATGGTTTAGTGAGATAATTCTACAAGATTCTTATAGTGAACAATTGCTTAAATCTGTTGTTTATTTTTGTCACACCAGAAAGGAACGTTGTTGTTATGTTTTCGTAACACTGCACTGTTGTTTTACAACACTGCCGCAGGGAGCACTCTTGTTTCTTTTGTAAAAACATAGCAGAAAAGAAACTATTGTTTTCCTTTTTACGACACTGCAGAAAGAGAGCAAACTTTTCTATTCATCCAATTTTTTTTCAGCATACACATTCGTACAACATATCCAATAACAAAGAAAACATAACTGTAGTGAACTGTTAACATAACTGACATACATAACTGACAAATATATAACTGTTTGTTTAAAAACCAACTAACGTATGCAACGTTTAATCCAATACGTTAACAAAATCTTACCAACTTTCATCTTAATTATCTCCATAATTAAGAGAAATTGCCTAACTACATACTTGGATCTTTGATAAAACCTTAGCTCATTTTGCATGCCTAAAGACTCTAATATTCTACATTACATTACCGTTTGAACAATATAAGGAACTATACTAGGTTCATTAAAGAACTTCTAATCCAAATAATCATTTCCACAAAATGAAAATTTTATTTTTCTTAATTAATGCTACATTGAAACCTTTTCAATATCAAAATAATATTGTTCCAAATAAAATATACATTAACTAGGATTTACTTCTAAATTAAATATCCTTATATCCTTGAACTCAATATCAACTCAAACATAGAATAATTAATATCTTTAATACTTCACAAGTATTAGATATCTCAAATACTAAAACCTTTCGCACATTATCTATGTACTTGGAGTATAATATGTAAACAACTTCCAATTTATTTGTACTTATCTAATTTCCATAATGAAGTTGCTACATTTTCATATCTAATATGAATTGTTCTTAGAGAGCTATATTTTTAACAATTGAAAAATATAAATTATTATTCTTTTTACAAGCAGCATGCCTTTATATACTCTTACTAAAGTGGACAATTACATTTCCACTAACCTTCTTGTAGACATGATAAATTTACAATAATCACTAAAAAAACTCTTTGAATTCATCATAAAATCCTACCCTTTTAACTATACATCAAATGTATCAATAAAAGTATCAATTCCAATTGGATGCATTGTTATGAGATTTGAACTTTTCAAATTTCATCTTACTCCAACTACTTATATTGACAACCATTCTCCTATAAGTATACATTGAAACAAATAATTTGTTTAATTAGTCTATAAGATTATATCCAACCCTTTGGATATCTGTTAAAAATACATGCTTTAACTAAGCATCACATCCTAAATTTTTAACTTTGACTCTTTTAAAGTCTTATCATTGCATATTTAATATAAAATCTTGTTAATTGATTTAATTGGAATGACTAAAAGTAAGTTATTATACTTGGCATAACTATAGAAGAAATAATATTACATCATATAATATCTGATATTGTATATTCCTCTTTTCACAGATCCATACTTTTATAGAGTTTAGTTATAAAGGTGTTCACTAGAGAATCTTATTCTCTATAAATAACTGAAAATTTAAAACTCATTACATCGATTTTATCCAAGTGTTTTAGCATTCTCAATGCTTACTTTCTACTTAGATTTAAAAAATTTGAACTTTTAAAAAATTTTAAATAAAAAATGCATTTAATATATACGACTATGTCATATAAAGTTATTAGTAATCTAATGAAATATGAGAATAATCCTTTTTATGAATTATTATTACGTCTAACACATCACACGTATAAGATTTAACAATACAATACCATCATGATCCTTTCATCAAAGATTAATTTAGTTATTCTTCAACTTAACAAGTTTCATAAGATTCACACACACACACACACACACACACACATTATGATTCTCATATGTTGATATAACTAATATGACATAAAATGATAGTATCAATTATCCAACTTTGTATTATTTTCATTTACATTAAACATACGTCTATACTAACATTTGTATAAATCTGGATCAACTACTTTTGATCAACATTATATTTCTTGTTATGCCTTAAACATTGGAATAATATTGAATCTAAATTCAGTATCAATTACTTATAAGCATGAACTATAAATATATATAAACGCTATCATATTTTGTATAGGTAAGAAAGGACATGCAATCATTTATCCTAATGATAACTATTATCATTCTATAACAAATGCCTTTAATTTTAGTTCACATTTATACTTTTAGTAGGCTAAAATGAATAAAACAATTCTAGTAAGGTACCTTTCGGTTTTACTTAATGCAACCTTTATTAATGTATCATTATGGTGTTGCATAAATCTTTAAATGTTGTTATCAAAGTTTACGAGACATTAGTTTACTCAAAATGTCCTTACATTTATCTCTAAAACTTTGTCACCAAATTCTCGACAGGGATTATAGAAACATTGTATGATGGACATACTTTTCCATCAAAATTTGAGGACTCTTTTCAAACTGAACCTATGTCTAAGAAATTTAGTTCACTAATTTAGTATCAACTATAATAAACCAAGTAAATTCTATTCAGAACAAAGTATAAATGTAAGAAAAATAAGTATTGGTTATATGTCATGACTACCAAATAAGATTAGAACTTTAATCATTTATTTAGTAACTCCCACTATTTTATTCAAAATAATAGCCCTCAGTACCATTATAAAAGATTAGTCTAATTTCTCTTGTGGATTAGGATCCCATTTAAATTTAGTTGATCTTGAGTCACTCAACAAACCAACTAATCTTAAGTTAGGTATATAACATCCTTATCAATCTCATCTCATATGAATCCTAGGTCTATTAGGTAGCAATTCTTGCCAAAACATATCATATATATTATTCCTAACCTTGCGTCTAAATTCATATGTATCATAAGTCACTCATCCAAATCATATAAACTTAGTTAAGTAGGACTTATTAATTTAAGATAAAACATATTTGAGTCAAAAGGGCTTAGAGTTACTCAATAAGCCTTACAATAAATAGAACTCTAGTTATATACTTAAATAATGGAAGACACTCAATAAGCCTTACAATAAATAGAACTCTAGTTATATACTTAAATAATGGAAGACAATAAGTACATTCTCAATGCGTACTTAACATTTGGGATATCATATTCAAAAGTATCTAACTTTTTAAGATTTTTTTTAATTCAGTGTTCAAACTTTTAATTTTTTTAATTGAATGACTAACCTTTTAAAACCTTAATAATTCAGTTCAAGAGGTTATTTTTGAATACCTGGCATGTCTATTAAATGCCACATGGATGTCCATCTACTAGTCACATTAATAAAATTTGATGTTTTGAACTAAATTATTAAGGTTTTAAAAGATTGTTCACTAAATTGAAAATTTTAAAAGCTTGGGTACTGAATTGAAAAAAATCTTAAAAGGTTAAGTACTTTAGAGTTGATTATCCTTAATATTTTAGTAAAGAATTTAAATTATACATATAAAACATATAATTCAACATGTGTCCAATATGTATCAAACATGTAAATAAATGATGCAAGTTCTCATGTCAATATAAACAAATTATATGTATAAAATACCAAACTTTCATTTGGTTCTAATTATTGATTTTCATAATCTAAAATAATATTTTGGACTCTTTGGATAATTAAATTATATTAGACCCATTGATTTCTTAATAAATTAAATTCTTATTCCAACTAGAAAATTGATTTGATATGAAAACAATTTTCAAATTTAATCAGAAATTATTTTTAATTATCTTCACTCCCTTAACAAAATTTAATTGATTTTTTTTTCAATAAATTATGCTTCTAACTTATTATAATTTAGAAACCCCCACTTTTTTTTTTAATAAATTCAACAAGTAGGAAATTCTGATCCAATTAAAAGACTATTTATCTAATTAGAAATTCCCTTTCCTTAATTAGAAAACTATTTTCTAATATTGAAAAAGAAAAATAATTTCAAAATTAAATAAAACATTTTTAATTTAATTAAAAAATTCCTTTAAATTATTTATTTGGAGATTGATTTCTTAATTAATTAATATTTTAATAATTTGAAAACTATTTTAAAAATTTAAAGAATGCTCAATTTTCTCAGTTAATAAATGAAAACATTTTCAAAATTTAATTAAGAAAATATATAATAAATCAAGAAACTTATTAT
This sequence comes from Erythroxylum squamatum, assembly GCA_025629845.1. Lineage (NCBI taxonomy): Eukaryota > Viridiplantae > Streptophyta > Magnoliopsida > Malpighiales > Erythroxylaceae > Erythroxylum > Erythroxylum squamatum. The sequence goes on from JAOTBA010000205.1 coordinate 31,098,636, forward strand.
TATTTATAAATAAAATTTTAAATAAATAAAATAATGATTGTCTAAAAAAAGTCATAAATTTGATTTATCTCAATCAAATTGAAATAAATAAACTTTAGTTAAGAAACACCTTTCTTAATAACTTAAGAAAATATTTTGCTTAATTTAAAGAGTCTAATTAATTAATTTCAATTTAATTGAAATATAATTAATTTAATTTTTAAAACAAAATTTCTAAAATTTAAATAGGAATTAATTTAATTATTAATATTAATCATATTAAGAAAAATATTTACTTTAATTTTTAATTAAGATCTCATTGTAATTAATATAATCTCATTATATTAAATTATAATTTATCTAACACAATCTAATTATAAAATATAATCCTTTTAAACCTTTTTTTATTCTAATTATGGATTTGATAATTAATTTAATTTAATAATTCACCTCTTTGAAAAATTGAACTAAATTCCAAAACATTCCTAATAAAATTAACCCTTTGAAAATAATGTTCAACAATAACTTTGAAAATAATGTTCAAACAATAAGCAAAACACTTTTCTAAACTTATTAGGAATTTAAATAATTTAATCCAAATTAAATTAATTTGATTTAAAATTAAGGCTTAAAATGCAAAAATTAAAATTAAAAAGAACGGAGAATGTCTGGTGCATGTAATACAGGTAAGCATTATACAATTTAAGAGGCGCAACATTTATATTTTTCCTTAAACATAGTAAATCAAATTTAGAAGCTAAGAATACGTATAGGAGGTTGCAAACTTAATTTTCAGAAAACCTCAAATCAAACAGTGATCAATGTTATTTTTCAGAAAATTAAAACAAACTCTATGACAACAATAACAACAACAATCTAGTAAAAATTTCACTAATATGTGAGGTCTAAGTAGATCTAGTAGTACGCAACCTTATTTCTAACTAGTAGAAAGACTGTTTTCGAAATAATGAAATAATTGTCTTAATTTTTATTAAATCAATAATAATCAAGCAACTTTAATTAAGTTATATCATTAAAGTTTGCTCTGATACCACTGTTAGAAAATTTGGGCAGGATCTAGTCTCGTGCACAATGTAATAAATACAAAAATTTTTCATTTTGATTTTTTAAAGCCAAGATTACTTAGATTCTATAAAATGATCAACACATAAATAGTAATAAAACAGGAATCTTGTAACTTATTTAGAAGTTTGATCCTTTTCTTATCGTTTTTATTAAATCATTTATATAAAATTGACCCATCTCAAACTACTGTAGCTATATGAGTGTTCAATCCCTAAAAGTATTCAAAGAATATGATGAGAGAACTCTACAACTATTGTAAAGAGGGTTAGGTAACTGTCCCTTACAGTTATATGATGAATAATATACACCCATGAGGGGTGTTAAAGTAATTGTCCCTTACATAACTACCAAAGGCAGTTAAAGG
>JAOTBA010000205.1:31110452-31122728 GCA_025629845.1 Erythroxylum squamatum
ATCATGCCTCCAAGTTGTACACCTCATAACTCTCAATTCCAATATCCAAAAATTACAAACTTTATACCAATTTAAAGATAAGAGAATAAGCTACAACTTTGGTGAAGACATCTTAGTCTAATTCGGCCCACATCAATACAGTTTATTCAATAATCATGGGATATGATTTCTGTCCCTGGTAGTGCTACAACCTAAGCCAATACTTAATTTCATGCCAATTTTTAAAGTCCTAGAGACAGAATTAAAATTCGACTTCTTCAAGAAAGTTGTAGAAATATGTCTCAAGTTTAATCTGAATTAGGAATCAACTCATTTGAAACTCTACAGATCAAGATATAATCACAATACCGAAGCATATTCAGTGAAAATTCTCCAGATCATGACATTCTAGCACATTTCCTCACTTTCATCCAATCAATCTCTTTCAAATCAATTCAGATGGCTCTAAATTTTTATAGAAAGAAAGAAAAATGTCTTAGGATTCTATTGGTTTAATTCTCAAGTCATTTGGAGGTCGGATGACAAAGTTGTGGCTAAAAGAGTTAACACGGTTTGGTTTTGGTGCAACTAATCTTCTCTTCTCTCTCTAAAAAAAACGCACGTTTCCTCCTTCATCACCGAAGCTGTAGACTTTTTCACTCTTCTTCCTACTAATTTATTCATTCTACTCCATTTATAACTTATATTTTCTACATTTTTACTCCCCTTACTTTAAAACAACTCAAAATGCAAGATTAAGTACAAATACCAAAATTAGAAAATTTTCTCTACTATTCATCATCTTCAACATTTGTTTACCACATTTTCTGCACTTATCACTTTACTACTTTCTCAGTTTATTCATTTTGTACATAACTGAAACTATCCTTACATTTACTTCTATATCATATCAACTCATTCTCAAACCAATTTGTTTTTCTCATAAAATCAATCATAACCTATCAATTTTCCAGATTTTTATCTTAAGTAGATTTTGGGCCAGATTTGTATGACCATTTTGACCTAGACAATGAGGTATTTAGGCAATACCTTGTACTAAACAAATGTTACAAAATGTCTTAAGTGTTCAATGACATCAATTTTATGGATTTTGGTTCAATATCATTCAAGTTATAATAAAAAATCTGCAGACTGTTTTCATAACTTGACAAAACACCAATTTCAACTTCAAGCCAAATTTCCAGACTCTTAAGGGCATATTTTGAATTCGATTCTTTCATGAAAAATGTAGTTCTATGTCTCTAAGTTACTATAAATCAAACTCCATCCAATTTGGATATTCACAGATCAAGTTATGCCCTAAATACAGATGTATGTTCAGTAAAATACTGCATATATCATACTCCAATGACTATAATCCTTCATCTTGTTAATCAATCACCATATTTGCTTCTTCTTTCACCACCCACACATGCATCAACACCATTTACATATGCAACACTCCCCAAGCACGAAATACACACCATTCATGCATGCATTCAGTTACAAACACTAAAACCTCTACAGAAATCATTTACACTATCATAAAACTTAAAGCATTACTTACTTGGTTTATACTTCAGAAAAATTACAGAAATGGGAGAGCGAATAATGGGTTTTGGAGATGGTAAAGCAAGAAGGGAGATGGTGGTTTCGGTGAAACCAAGGAAAAGGGGTTGCAGAAACTTTTTCCTAATGCTTAGGTGTCTCTCTTAAGGCTTGACACATGTCTCCAATGCATGTGTTACATGTTTCCTCCAAGTAAGGCTACCAATTGTCACTAAACTCTTTGTCCACATGTCACACATTAATAGGTTCATTTGTCACTACATAATTTATCTCTTATTTCAATATTTTTCCTACTCTAAAATACTTCAAATTTTCGATCAATTTTTTTAAAATTCATCAAAATAATAACTATTATCACCAAATAAATTTTGTAACACAATTAATCCAAAATTTACACTTTAGTCATGTAAAAAAATCACTTATACCCGAAAAATGTCAATGAATGCATGTATAAATATTTGTAGGTGTTCAAAATTGCATATGCACATAAGTGAAAACTCAATTATGCAAAGCAAACGATGTACTAGAATTTCTTAATTTTCTAACCCCTAACATGGGGTGTTACATATAAAATTAAACCTACTTAGGAATTATATTTTGCATGTAATATGGTTTTTTAAATATTCAAACACGAAGAAGATAGGCTGGATGACTAGTTGTACATAGTATGGAACATGAGCATGTGAGTGCTTGTGTTCCCCTATAGAGCATATAAAGAGTAGCACACACCCTGAAACACAGGTGTGTTCTTATATAAATGTCATTAGATAAGTTTGTAAGCAGTATGCAACCTTAAACATGGTCGTGATAATGGTCATATTCATATATGAATTTATCCAAATGTCAAAGGTATTAGTTATAAGATCAAACATAGATACTTTATGGAATAAGAGGCTCAATTTTATAAAATTCACCGTAGAATTTACCTAATTTTAGAGAGATTATGGTTTAAGTGGACTAGTAATGACATTTTAGTCAAATTTGCATTCCTTATGGATGAAAATTGGTGGCATCATAAATGAGTCTAATCGTTTTATAATTCCATAAAATTAATGATTAGATAATAAAATTAGGAGGATGTTTGAAACTTTATAACCTTCAATTTTATTTAATATTATCAACCCAAAGTTGTATTTAATGCATTTGGTTATTACGTTTTGTGAAATTTGGAAAATTTTCAAGTTTCATTAGTGTTTTTGATAAAGTTAAACCTCTATATATTTTTTATGAAATTATATATTCAATTGTTACATGGTCGTATGTACCTATATTCCTCTTTGAAGCACATATAGTGTAGTACATGGCATAAAAAATAGGTGTGTTTGAATCCTTATTCCTTCTTGGAGCACATACTAATACATTTGAGTATCTAGTAGTTTCAATTTCATTCTATGTAATTGATTTACACTTATATTCATAGTGTATAACTGAATATATGATCTCAAATTTGGGGATGCTTCAAATTATCTTTGGAACTAGTTATAACTCAAATATATGTATCCACTCATCAATGAAATATGATATTTAATTTCATAAACTTCATGCACTAATTTCAAAGAAATAATGGTTTAACTTTACTACCTTTGACATGGAGAAATTCATGTTACCAATCCAAAAATTAATCCTGCTCAACTCTTCTCAAGCTGGATTTTTTTTCATATTGAGTATTGGTAACATTTCAAGGATTAGCTCTTTAGAAGCATATTGTAGAATAATGAAAAATTTTGTCCACCTACTTTCTCGACCATTTGTACCACCTATATGGACAAACTAATTACCATTAGAGAATATAACTCCATGTTTTTTTTTTGTTTAAAAGGTCTAGTTCTTGAAATTTAATACCTTTCTAAGTGAGCTTCATTGGTGAAACATAACATTAGATGTTTACTCTCATTAGATACTCGAGGTTCACTCTATACAACTACTCATCTATTTGATATGCTCTTACCCTAGCTTTAGGTTAGTCTTTTACTTAAGTTTATAAAAAATGACAAAGCTTCTTAGTATGAATAGATTTGGGCTTAGAGCATGTAAGGGATTACATAGAGATTCAATAATTTTGATTATATAGGTATGTTGCTACAGCCTCTCTACAATGTAGGAGTAAGGCTGCGTACTATCAGGCCCCCCAGACCCTGCTTCAGTGCGGAACTTCGGGGTATGATGATGATAGGTATGTTGCTAGTCGTGTGCATAAAGAAAATCGTAAACTCATGTTAAGTTATTATGAACATAGTTAACTATACATGTATGTACTAAACAATTTTCTTTTAGAAAACAATTAATACATGTGCTCCAAATCTTATTGATTAAGAAATCCTTCCACAAACATGATTTGGAACATGGACATATAACTACCTATGTCCAAATGAAAAACCTTTTATAAACATGGTTAAGTAAACGAATGTGTATCAATATATGTCTACAATGGTATTCCTTAAGAAAACCTTCCATAAGCATAGTTTGACATATAAGCACGCACTAATTTGTGTTGTAGTCGGATAATACCATTAATGGCCATATTAAAACTTAGGTTCTTTTCAAGCTTGACTAAAGATTTTCTTTGTAAAAAGTAGTCCTACATTGTTTATGGAAGAGTAATATCTTTTTAAGAATGTTGGTACTTTTTAGATAGGGTGATAGTACTTTTTGAAAAATGAAGTGATAGTAATTTTTTGCATATTGTGGTGTTATTGTTTTCTTAGGGTGGTGGTATATTTTTGAACATAACTTATGATATTTTTATCTATATACTCCTATTTTTTAAAATTTCTTATTTCAAGTGATAGTATTTAAAGTATTAAGGTAACTTTTTAATACAAATGATGGTAATTTATGTATATAGTATTGTTGTTCTTTAATAATAGAGGTGGTAATTTTTGTTTCAGGTTGTGATATTAGCAAAATAGATTGGTGATATCTAGAGTATTGAGGAAAAGTTTTTTTAATATCGATATTTTTGCTAAAAGTAGTGATATTTCTTATTTAATATGATGGCATATTTTTTGTATAGGCTTATAGTATTTGCTATATAAATTGATGGGGTTTGTTCATATTAAGTTAAGGAATTTTTAATAGAAAATATTTTTTAGATATAGCACTGATATTTTTATTTCATAAGAGCGAAGGTTTTTCTTTCTTAAAGTGGCAATATTTTTTAATAAGCATATGGTATTTAGACTGTAAAGTCATTTAATTTAAACTATTGAATAAATATTTATTTGTTAGTTACAATACTTTATTGGAAATATTGTATGAATGGAGATGTGTGAAAAAATTAATGAAAATTCTAACCACATCACTTTTCTATTTATTTGAAGTGACAACCATGATATTTCATTCCTATAATAATCCTTAAATGAGTTAAACAATAATCCACACCATAATAATTAAATTATAAACAATCATTGAATGGTTTTTCACTATGCATGTTTTTATTTGCAGTTAAATTACAGGAGGAAGGTCTTAATGGTATAAGAAGTTGTAGTCACATGACATCACTCAGTTGAAAAGGTGCTTCTAAATCTTCAGTGGATGTTTCCACTAAAAGTCATATACGTCAGCAACAACATATTGTATATTAAATATATACACAACATAAACACGTGAACTTAGAATAATCACTTATATAGGTGTCTATCCCCATATCAAAATTTCAAGTCACAACGTAGGTAAATCTCACAGTTATTACTTTGTACAATAATAGTGAAATTAGTCAAAATATTATTCAATATTTATAAGTGAACTCAATAACAATTTGTAAATGAAAAAAATCAATATTACATTCAATATGAGATTTGAAAAATGTTATTCTTACTTGTTCTTCTGCCTCAAGAATTTTCTTGTATAAGAGATATGAAATGTGGACTAGAAAATTGTAACGCTGCATTATAGGCTAACTAACGTTATTACCAGCAACAAAATATGTGTCTGCAGTCACAAACAAACTTTTTGTTGGGTCATAAGAAAATGCAATGGGATGTTAGGATGTTATCTTATCACAAATATTACAAACACTAAATTGTAACCCACTAACTCCGTTATCCATATGATTTGAATCGAATATCCTAAACTCTCCTACTTTTAATAAAACATACTAATACCATTTCTGATTATTATGATGTATGGGGAAAAATAGTAAGTAAAAATATTCAGCTCTAAGTTATTATCTAAACCATTATTTCACAAAATAAATTATTTTTAGGAAGTACGAAACAAAGATAATATACATACTCAAATAACTGTATGCACATCAACACCAATTTTCAAATTATATACTTGAAAACAATATGCAATAAATCAATAGTCGACGAAGATTTGTCCAAATTTTCCTCAAATATTTGGGTTATATCCACCTAAAAAAATTACGCATGAAATTTGATTCCACCACAATATTCGTTATCTTTCTTTTTTACATCTAAAGATGTTAAGAGTACTTACCACAATATTGAGTCCATTATGTAAGTGTTTAGATGAACTTTAAGAACTGCAGTTATAAGTGACAAAATTGATGAAAACCACTAACAAATTGCTAGTTATGCATAATATAAGATATACGTAAAGAATTATAACATTATTAAGGAATTTAAAAGTAACTTTTTTCTTAATTTTCAAAATTGTCTCACATTATTAGTCTTAAAATAAGGAAGGACTTCACTCAATGTCAACCCAAACTTAAAACTTTGAATTAAAGTAAACGTTAAATGATGCAATTTATATCTTCTTCTTTTTTTGCTTCAAACACATGTAAGAAAGAGTTTAGATAGTTGGCAATCAATTATCCTTTTTGTATAAGCACTTTGTGGGTTCATATATGGTCACATCTAGTATGTAAATGGTGATTATTGATTTCTTCAAATTTTGTGGACATCTCTCATTGGTTACTATATTTAAATTATAAATTTTTTCTATTATAGTCACTATCACATTTATTCAACTCCAATGCCAAGTTTTAATAACTTCAATGACTATGTAGGACAGTAAGTTGCTTATTTTAACTATTTTTGCTTCTGAACTTCTATAGTTAGTTAATAATAAGGTCGAATTATGTGAGTTCTGACTATGGTTTTCTATTAAGAGCTCAACATATCTATGGTTTTCTATTAACGTAATATAATATTAGAAAGGAGAGGATAATGCAAATAATTAACTTAAAGAATTACCATGGTCAAAAACACCAGGCATCGGGTGGCCCTTCAAGAGATGGAGAATGCCATGACCAATATGTTAATGGATTAAAATGCTTAGCTTATGGAGGAATTCAATATCAAGATTGATAATACGGGGGTATACTAAAGCAGTTACTCCTGGATACCTTTTAAAAGCGTCATAAAGGGAATGAAGACATAGAGAAGCCCCTTAATTTCACAAACCCACCTTACGATAATCTTGAAAACCCCCTTAAAAGTAATGATGATGAGGTTAGTTCTAGAGGTCATAACCTAGGATAACGGAGTTATAGCTCTGGCAATTTGATAACTAGATTATCTAAGATTGAATTTCCTATGTTTTATGGTGATGGCTTGAAGGAGTGGTTATATAAATGTCAACAATTCTTTACCTTAGTAGAACCCTTCCTGAAGCTGAGGCTCGATTGGCATAAATTTATATAGAGAGGACACTATAGTGGCATAGTAATTATATGAACAATAGGTATAATAAGTTCCCCACATGGCCTCAATATATAATTGATATAACTACTAGATTTTGTGAATTGGTGTATAACCCCATGGCAGAACTTGTAACCTTTCAACAAGTAGGGTCAATGTAAGAATATTTAGATGCATTTAATATCATCTTAGCTTAGGTTACCCTGCCTACAGAGCATACCTTTAGTGTATTTTTGATAGGTTTGGAGTATACTACACCAATGTATGTCAAAATGTTTACTTTGAAAACCATACAACATACTTCTCATTTAGCCAAGCTTCATGAAGCCTCGACCAAAGGCACCTTGACTTAACCCAAGCTCTTCTCAAAAATAGGAACTAATGCCTATTAAGGGCAACCCATAACCCCAAAATACCCACCTAAAAAACTCCCTTTTGACAAATCCTTCCCATCCTCAACTAAAAACTCAAATACAATCCTAAAGATACCTTAAAACAGAAAACCCATACTTAATAAAGTCTTAAGATCCCTCCTTCCTACTGAGATAGAAGATAAGAAGTCTAATGGTTTGTGTTTCATTTGTGATGAGCCTTATACCACTGGTCACCATTTAAAGCATAAGAATGGCTAACTATTTTCCATAAAGGGTGAACTAAAAGACATGGAAACTAAATAAATTGAAGAATTGGATAGTAGGGGTGATCTAGAAGTCCCCATTGCTATTATTGGATACTACAATTTCTAAACCATGAGAGTCACTAGAGTTCACAATAAGAAACCCTTATATATATTGATATAAAGTGGAAGCGCTCATAATTGCTTAGATGAGTTGGTTGCAGAAAAATTGGGGCATAAAATTATAAGCACAAAACCCATAGCCATGTTTTGGCTGATGGCAATGCAATGTTGACTAAAACATTTTGCAAGGAATTCAAATGGTAGCCACATAATACCTAGTTCTAGGGTGACTTTATGATAATTCCCTTGGGTTATTGTGACAATGTGTTGGGAGTTTAGTGGCTCATAACCCTAGGGAGGATAATTATGGACTTTGATAAATTAGTAATGAAGTTCAATTATTAAGGAAGGAGGAAACTTCTTAGGGGATCTTCTATGACATCTGTGAAGACTATCAAGGGAAAGCAAATTATTAAGGTATTAGCTAGCATACCATAAATTGGTATGCTATAATTAAGCAATTTTCTAACAAAGGACCCTATTTTAATACCCCTCCTTTCTTCTCATTAACCACAACACCTAGTAAAGAGCTCCCTTCAGTCCTAAAAACCATCTTATCAAAGTTTGCTGACATATTTAAAGACTCAATAGGGTTGTCCCTTATGAGGCCAAGGTTTAACCATTAGATTCCTATTCAAAAATGATTTCAACCTATCAAAAGGAAGCCATAAAGATATCCAACCATGAAAAATAGTTATTGAAGGGTTATTGCAAGAAATGATAGACAAGGGCATCATCTAAGTAATTTCTAGTCCTTATAGGGCTCTTGTGATATTAGTGGGGGAAAAAGATGGGAGTTGGAGCCTTTACATAGACTACAAATGTCTTAATAAGCAGATCATCAAGACATGTTTGATAATTTGGGAACAACTTAGATTTTTACTAAGTTGGATTTAAGGTTAAGGTATCATCAACTTCAAATGCACCCACTAGACACCTATAGAATGACCTTTAAAACTCACTTGGGACACTATGAATTTCTAGCTATGCCTTTTGTCCTAAATAATGCCCCTTCATCCTTTTAATACCTTATGAATGCCATCTTTATGCCCTTCTCAAAGAAGCTTGTACTAATGTTCTTTGACGTCATCCTCATATACCCAAACCTTACCCACGTTGCTCACCATTTGGAGGAGGTATTTGCAAAGCTTAAAGAGAATTCTCTCTTTCTTAAAAGAAGGAAGTGTACCTTTATTATGGATAGGGTAAAATACTTTAGTCATATCATATCTAAGGGAAGAGTGGCCACTGATCCTTCTAAAATTAGTGTAGTGATGACTTGGCCTTTTCCGACTACTCCTAAACAGCTCAAAGGTTTTTTTTGGGACTTACAGGCTATTACAAAAGGTTTGTAAGAGGGTATGGGAATATTGTCAAGCCTTTAATTAAATTGTTGAAAATAGACAACTTTGTATAGACAGATGTTGCCACCAAACCTTTGAGCAACTCAAATAGACCCTACTAACTACTCTAGTGCTAGCAATGCTAGAATTTAGTAAGTTCTTTATTGTGGAGATTGATGCCCTAGAGGTAGGAATATGGGTAGTACTTACGTAACCATCTCTTACATTAGCAAGGTAATAAATGACAAACACCAAACACTCTCTGTGTATGAAAAGGAGCTATTAGCAATCTTATTAATAGTGAAAAAGTGGGAGCAATACCTCATATTGAGGCACTTTACGATTAAAACAAACCAAAAAAACTTAAAATACCTATTGGAGCAATATATCTCTACCCCTTACAACAAGTTTCGCTCTCTAACCTAATGGGGTTTAATAATGAGATATAATACAAAAAAGGGAAAGAAAATGTGGCAACTGATTGACAATCAAAGGTGCACGGTTTGAAATTCTTTGTAAAATAATGTAATCATTATCATCTGATTTGATAACTCAAATAAAGGCAAGATGGGATAATGATTTTGACATGAAACAACTTATAGTTGAATTACAGGGTAATGCCTCATCCCATCCTTATTTCATTTGGTATAACCAAGAATTAAGAAGGCATGATAGTTAGTCATTCTTAATAATCCTAAACTTAAAAGGTCTATTTTCCAATGGATGCATAACTCTCCATTTGGGGGGCATTTTGAGAGAGGCTATATAGTATAGATGATGCAATCTCTTTTTGAATAGAAGGGCATAAGGAAGGAAATCATAATTTTATAAAAAAAATTATGATATTTTTCAAAAGTGCAAGAGTGATAATACTGCTTATCCTTAGCTAATTCAAATACGTCCTATCCCTGACACCCTACGGGAAAATGCAACCATGTATTTCATCAAGGACCTGCCTCTCTCTCAAGGCAAATTTGTTATACTTGTGATGGTTGACAAGCTAACTAGATATTCTCACTTCATAACACTATCTCACCTCTACACAGACCTAGTGGTAGCATAGGCTTTTATAGACTATGTATTCAAACTATATGGCTTATTAGGATCAATAACCTCTAATAAGGATGTCATTTTCACGAGTAATTTTTGGGATGATCTCTTGACTATATAAAGGGTAGATTTGTTAAAATCCACATAATACAATTGACTGGTGGACGAGCAATTGGAGGTAGTCAATAGAGGGCTGGAAACATACTTGAGGTGTATGGGAAGTGACACTCCCAGTAGCTAGTCTAAGTGAATAAGCTTAGTATAATGGTAACACAATACCAATTACCATTCATCCATAGGGATAACCTCTTTTAAAGGTCTTTATGGTTACTCTCCTCCTATAAACCTACCTTACCTTCCTAAGGAGTCTAGCAATGATGTTATAAGTAGAAGCTTAGAGCATAAAGAAGAGATGAAAAAGGCACTCAGGTGGCACCTAGAGAGAGCCCAACAGAAATGGTCCAACTTGCAAATAAGCATAAATCAAAAAGGGCTTTCCAAGTTAGGGAGTGGGTATATCTAAAACTTTAGCCCTACAAGAAAAGTTCAGTAACAAGGAGGAACAATGAGAAGCTCTCCCAAATTATTATAGTCTATTTTGGATATTAAATAAGGTGGGTCCAGTGGCGTATAAGCTTGAAATGCCTATGGGATCACCGATACACCCAAATTTTCATGTGTCGTAGTTAAAGAAGTACCATGATCCTAAGTTGACTACTACTACACTACTGTCTTTCATGAGTGATCTTGATTACAAGCTCAAACTTGAAGCAATAATGGAAAGAAAGTTGGTTAAAAGGGGAAGGCAAGCTGCAATCATGGTCCTAGTTAAGTGGAAGAACAAGCCAATTAAAGATAGTACCTGAGTCTACTACTATGATATGACCAAACAATTTTCAAATTTCCATCCTTGAGGAAAAAGATTGTGCTACCAGGGGAGACCTGGTGCAAATAATTAAAAGAATAAAATAAAAATTGAGATTAAGTAATGTGGCAAAAGTGATGTCGTAGTAAAAAATAAAAGAAAAAATATTTAGTTATTCGTTACATTTGTTGAGAAATCCATTGGGACATTTGCATTTTTCCTTCTTTCCTTACTTCTTATTTTCCATTATAAATGTTACTAAACTGAGGTTGAAAAGGTTATCAAAGATATTATTTTCTCTAATTTCCCTTCTTTCTATAACTCTCTGTAATTTCTTGGAAGTAATGCTATCATAGTGAAAATTGAGTGATTAATTCACCTCTTAATTAATTTGTTTCATCATATTTTTCTCCCTCAAATTCTTGTAATTCCTGGCTGAAATTTAATTTTCGCATCAGAAGTGTATATAGCTGACCATGTGCATCACAATCCAATTTCCAGGTAACAAAGGTGGGCAACACTTAATATGTTAATTGCTATCTAATTTCTTTTGATCCTTTTTCCAAATATTAACCCTCATTTTTCTATACTTTTCTCTCTAGTCTTGAGATACATAAGCTTCTGACCTTCCTTCTGATTTCTGGTAAGAAAAGATCTCTAATTCAAATAAGCTATTGAAGTAACTAGAACTTCCAATAACAGAAATGTTCCCTTCAACCCTAACCAATTGTTACAGCACCTACCATTGTGATCAAGAAGATCTCAGATGCCTATAGAGTATGGTAGGCAATTTTTTCCAGCTGCACACAACAAATTGTACATCTCTTCAAAAAGGCAAAGACTCCTATCACTATAGTTTCTTATGAAATGATGTCCAAAAAATACATCCACCCCATCTATGGTTTGCTCCATCCAAACAAGTGTATCAACTGCTATGCAATCTTATTCATCATGATAGAACATCATTTTGATATGGCAAGCCTTGTTAATGGTGCTATACCATATCTAGCAGAAATAGCTGGAACCTGGCAGGAAGCTGTGTGACCTTGTTATGGATGCATTCATAGGAGTTTATTAAGGATTCTAAATCCTTGCTTAGTTAGGAATTCTAGTTGGCAGTAG
>JAOTBA010000205.1:31135733-31154398 GCA_025629845.1 Erythroxylum squamatum
GTTGGTAAAGATCAATAGTCTAAGTCTGACAAAGTGACCACAGCTTATCTTCATCACATTCAGAAAGGCAAGCTCATATAACCTTTTAGATGTTTGCTAGACTTAGATAAGGAAACTTTAAAGATAATCGCATACAGTGAAAATGCACTTAAAATATTGACCATGTGAGTGCCTTTGCCTTGTAAAAAGCCCTAAGTTTTAGGGAGGTTGCGCATGTGAATTCTATTTTAGTTAACTGCAAGACATCTGGAAAGCTTATTTTTTTTAAAAAATGGCTTTCTTAAGCTCAACTTATACTTTTATAGGCTTTTCTCTTTATTGTTGCATTATGAGTAATTTAACAAAAATTTGGATTATTACATTTTCTAATTACATTAGATAGTTACAAAAACTAATAAAGAGGATGAGGTGAATGAGAGCATTAAGCAATTTTGGTGTTCAACAGTCTAAAACAATAAAGAAGAGTATAAGGAGAATAAAAGTTATTAATGGGGATTCGTACCATATTATAGGCAAAATGAAAATATCAATTAAAAAAAAGCTCACACTTGACATCAATGACATTCTTACTGATATTATACCATATTCTCCTACCCATCAGTATGATATAGTTCTTTTAAGGAATTCAACTGAATATCTATACATGGATGCGAGGAGATTTCAAAATCTTATAATCTATTATAAATTATTTTAATGCATCTCTATTTCTTGTCTTTAGTTTACAAAAGGCCCTTCTTTAATGATTTCATAAAGTTTTTCTTCAAGAGATGTAATCCTAGTGTCTGGTTATCAAAAACAAAGTTAAGTGATGCAGACCATCTTCTCATATGTAAAGTTTATGTTGTTTAAATTTTACTTATAAGGAATAATTATACAATTTATACAGCACTCTTTTACATCTGATATCCAAGAATCTCAAATATATGTCCAATAGGTGTAGGAAAAATTTAAACATATTAATTAATTTCCTTTTTGGAAACTTAAAAAAATTGTTATTTGGTTGGATAAGTTTAATAAATAAATTTAAAAGTAGAATATTTTTATTCATCTGTTTCACATATAAAATATATATATCAATTGAATAAATAAACTACTTTGTGTTATTGGAGATTGATTGTTTCTTTATTTTAGGATCAATTTTACTGTACTAATATGGATCACACCACTATTGAGAATAGCATAAAACATTTTTTGAAAGAACTAAAAAAACTATTGAGAAAACATGATCCTTGTCTTTCATAAAATTATAGAGATTATAACAAATTAAATACTTTATTGTTGGATGATAAACTATACAAGGCTTTACACAATCTAATACGTTTACTTTAAGCAATTGAGTCTCTAATGTCATAATTTTTAGAATATTATTAATTTCCTAGTACCAAGCTTCTCACACAATATTATATTTTTTAAAATTGAAGGTTATTTTGATGTTTGCCACATGTAAGTTTATTACTGATTAAAATGACCACTCGACTATGCAATTAACTCAAATAATGTTTTATTATAGTAATGCAAATGAAATTATTACATTATTTTTATAAATTGAAATCCATAATACAAACTATGCAAAATCAAACATGAAAACAAACATACATTATCATTATTGAACAAGTTTTGAATTAGAATCACCATTACTAAAATGGAGGTCATGTTTAAGCAAAACTTAGAGAAGGAAAATGGAGTTTTATTAAACTAACTTTCTCATATGCACCAAGGCTCTTTATATATAATAGTAAAAGGTAAACTAAAAGAAATTTTGATTTTATAACTTAACAACTAATATAAATAGCTAAGTCATCTAAGATAAATAATAAATTATAACAAAGTAGTAACTAAAATAACTACTGCTAATAAAAAGAGATAATTAATTTCTAGAATAATCATTTTTTAAGCTTACATTTAGGAGGATTAGTCCCTTCTTCATTATGGTATCATTCATATTAAGAAGAAAGGCATTAGTGATGGCTCATATCTAATATGGGAGAACATCTCTGATATTATGTTTTATCAATTCCAATTGGACTTCTTAATCGTCCTACAATTCTTACATCTTTTAAATGCTTGTGTTTTCCAACTTTTTAAGGATTCTCCTCTAGTCTTGTTGAATGTCCTCTAAAAGTATTTGAATAGATAACTAATAAACATTCACGTTTGTTGACACCTCTACCTCATAGTGATGTGCTAGTTGACCAATGGTCCTATGAATATCATCTTCTAACCTTTGGTCGCCAGTATTCAAAAAAAAATTTAACATATTCTCCCTTAACCATCTTATTAATCCTCATACATCCCATAGCTTCAATATTAAGGTCAAGTATTATACATACGATTTTCTTATAAGGAATCATGTCAAACAACCTTAGATTCTTTACTATTTGCGTAATGTAAGACCCTATATATGTTATGCTATTCTTTCTCATTGCCATTATATCTAAATATCTTATAAAAAATGTCAAATTACAGTGGTGATACTTAACAAAGCATAAAAAATATAATAAATCATGTAAAGTCACCGCCTTTCACTCTCTTGCCTTCTAAACATTGTGTAGATAACTGTGTGATGTGAAAATCGTAGCACTGGCAATTTAATATAAGAGCACTTCGTTTTTATAGAATTATAATTATGGCTCTTATAGGAGATTTTATACCAAAACTTCTCAGATGTCTATACATTGTCAATTAAAGAAAATTGATCTGCAAATCTTTCCAAATAGTCTTGATGGTATAGCCCACATTTCTTACAAAATTCCTCTACTCACATCATAAAATATAAACCACCTATTTTAAACCTAATGGCATTGGGATTTACCATTCCAACATCTCCATTAAACTAGAAATTTGTTAAAAATTTTGAGTATTGATTCAATATATGCTTCTTGATATATCTAAACAAAAGGGTAGACCTTGAATTGTCAACCATATCCATAAATTCCACAAGTAAACGTATTTATACAAGTCTATAGGGTTGGATAATGATGTTAGTTCAAAGTCACTATTTTTTTAAAGATTTCATACTTTTTTAAGTGATGTCTATTATTGAAATGAAGCATAGGGTGTTCTGAATCCTATGATGCTTGCCCTTTATTGGTTGAACCCTTTTTTATTTCTCCATTACCCTTACTTTGGCTAGTCAATGGTTTATCTCTTATGTTTTACACAAATTTTTCACCAAATTAAAATGATTTGGCACCAATTTCACCTAAATTAGAAAACCATTATCCTCACTAATCTTAAGGTTTTCTCTCATTTCACACTCCACTATATATTAAAGGCATATATCATAAAACCTCAAGATAGATTTATCCAAATCCAATATATTCTGCTCATGTTAATTCTATTTTCCCTTAACTGTGAAGTGTATGATGGTTATTAGTCACTATTGACAAAATGTGTTACTTTGATAGAGTTTACTAATGTTTATGTTTGTATTAAGTAAGTAAAAAAGTCACTATTAGTGTTTAAATTTCAGACCTTATCATCTCTGTTGAATAAATTTCTTGCTTTTTATTGTCAATTATATTGGAAAATTTTGTCCCTATTAGCATACATGACTTGTCTTTAACCTTTTAATGCATTTGACTCGAATATGCTTTATTTGTATTCCTAATTCGTAACAACTTCATTAATAAAAACTAACAATAACAACAACACCTAGTAGAAATCCCGCTGACACGTAGGACTTAGGGAGGTTTAGTAATATGTAACCTTACCCCTAACTAGTAGAGAAGTTGTTTCCAAATTCATCAATGAAAACTAAGGATATGTTAAATGAAATATACTAATATATAATATATACAATAACAAAATTAGTAAATTTACTAGTGTTTTATTTGAATTTTGGTTATAGGAGGCAAGAATAAATCACATAAAGAATTGAAATCACTTACACTAACCTATCATATAGGTGATTTTAAATCTCAATTGACTCCTTCTATTGCAAGTCATATACATAAGCAAAAATATATAAACATGAACTAAAGATAATAAATAATCTAGGGTGCATACAACATATTAATATGATCCAACCATAATTGATGATCTAGGATGTGAATCCCTATACCAAAATTCCAAAACACAATAATCACATAATAGTCACTTTGTTCATAAAAAATATATATAATCAAATTGTTAATCTACCTATATAATTGAACTTAATGATAATGTATAATAGGGAAACCCAGTAATACATTAAAGAACAAATAGACATAATAATTTTTTTAACTTTTTATGTTACCTTAGGAATTCTTTAGCATGTGAGATAGGAAATGTGAACTACAAAAATTCTTCATCAAATTTAAGACTGGAATACACATAAGGCCTTCTAAAAGAGAAGCATCTACAACCTTACCTCAATATATTATTATGTTAGGTATAATAAAATGGTATTTTTATTTTCACGTATGGTATAAAAAATATGTTGCAACCTATCAATACTCTATACAGCTTCTTCTTGATAACATCCTTACTAGTATTGGAGCTAAATATCATTATTTTTATTATTTGCATTAGAATATAACAATAACCCCCATTGCTTGTTTAGAAGTACATGGATGAAAAGCTACGAGTATAAAAATATTCAGCATTAATACATTATCTAAACCATCAATTCATGCATCAATGCAAACGCAAACATAAAACATATATTTACCAAGCTAGCCAAGGCTATATTGATGTCAATCTCTTAATCTTTGCCAACATTCCTTGCATACATAGAAATAATGCACAAGAAATAAATAGATGGAAAGGATTTGTCAATTTTTTGTCCAACAATGGCTTTATGTCTACCTAATAATGTTACAAGATCAAATTCAAGTTCCAAACAACATTTATTCCCCTTTTTTAACAATCAAATATTAAAGACATGACTACTCAATGTAAACATTAAGTCCATTATATATGTCCCTCGAGGAACTTTAAAAGTCTCACTTAAAAGTAATAAAATGGATGAAAACTAGTTTACAAACTATCAGGCATTTATACTATAATATATACATAAAGAAACAAAATAGATAAACTAAACTCAAATTTATCCACCTTATTACCATGACATCACTAGCTATAAACATTAATAACATTTTAACTATCATTGTTTAAATGTTAAATAATATTCATAATCATGTGCATCAACATTAAGTTTATAGTAACATAATTATCATATTACCTGGTTTCTAGATGAAGTTCTCTTCGGAGGAACTAGAGATACATAGACTCAGAAGTTGAACATCTTTTGTGAGATGTGGAATTTTCCCCAAAAGGAACCAAATCTTTACTTGGATAAATCATCTTGCTCACCTTTGAACCTTTTATTGCCTACATTGTAAGTAAAATTTCAAATGTCATAAAAAAAATATAACTCAAATATAATAAACGATTATTCAACAAATACCATTTTTTATACTTCCTCTTGATTTTCTTCTCACTTGTGTGCTGTTATAATATGTCCAAACGTTCTTCCTTATCCTTTTTCCTCATTCATGTCTCCTTATGCCTTAATGCATTATCTTTTTTTTAGTCCATCATTGACATCTCCTCACACCTCAAAACTAATGTTTCATTAACTTTCTTCATTGCCGCCTCCACTTGCCTCTGGGTAGCCTTATCATTATTCTTCTCCTCCTCTTTTACATCTTCTTTTCCTAACATTAAACTAAACTATGAACAACTATTCATGTACAAAACAAATATCAGACAAATGCATTGATTAAATAACTTACTTACTCATTAACCTTACATCCCTCACTTCCTACATAGCTATAAGCATTGTCCTTACTATTTTCTAGTACTATGATGCTTTAATGAGCGATCCTCATTATAATTAACTCTTAAATTCTAAAATAATATGACACATTAATCAATTATACTCTTTACAAATACTTTATTCAAATGTTACCATAAATTTCCAATAACGATAATATCTTTAACTTCCTACACTTTTGCTTAGAGACTCTATCAGCGTCCAATTCCTCGTCAACAATGATATCTCCCAAGTTATAATATGGGCCATCATTTTCCATTTGAAGGGTTAATTCATGTGTAGTCAGTCAAGATAAAATATATGACTTACCATCAATTATAAATTAATAACACATTTTGTACAAATGTATAAATTAATTGATAAAATGAAATTTTTGTATAACACATCACTTACCATCAACACAGATATGCATCCACCTATACAACGTCCAACACCTTTGGCCTCTAAATTTAGGCAAAACTTGTAAACATTCTTATAAACTGTCTCAACACAAAGTGCCTCCATCTAAGCTACTTATAGGCTGCAATAAATGACTATGGTATTTAGTATATGTGTGTTGATATCATAATTAATGTTGGGGTTAAAAAAACACCCACATGTAGAAGAAAACTTCACAAAAAAAAATTCCGTCTGTGAGTCCCTTATAGTTTTGAGTATGCATTTGACAATGATATGGTGATAATTGACTTCGTACTCATCTTGAAGCCTAATCACCTTAGCCTCAACAACTTTAGTACGTACTCATTTGGTTTTATTTTAAACCCCTATAATCTATGCAACATTATTGCCGCTAATCTACTCCACCATATTGTCCCTTATTCTTAGTATTACCATATCTAGATCAAATCAACAACACAAACAATAGCAAACATCCCTCCTTACCCTAAACCTTTTCATCTCTCAAAGTTCACTAAATCCCATAACGATGACCCACTTTATTTGCTCTAAGGAAAAGCTTTGCATTAACTCAAACACTTTCTCCAAATAACATCTTAGTTGACAATACTGTAAGTACTTAATAAAAGTATTTAGAATAAATAATAATAATAATTAATCACCAAACTATTTTAATTTAGGTTCATCTGGACCAAATTTCATACTTCGTTCTTAATGCCACCATTTCTTTCACATATACCATAAGCACCCTGACTTACATTCTTAAGTTTTAGATTAACCTAATAATTAGTCAATGTCTTCATTTTTACCTTTGTCACCTTCTTCTGTGCTTCTGGTGGAGGACATGGTAATCTAATTCAACTTTATCCTTATTATGTGAACTTTGATGATAAAACAAAAATGTCAACTACACCAAATCAAGTATCATGGCAAGACATTTTTAACACACTGAATACCTATAAACTATTTTTAAATGAAAGTCTTAACATATCTATTAGATACATTAAAAAAACATAAAATTCTATAAAACTATAGGAAGATGTGAGAGAGGACATAGTCTGCTTACCATTTCTACTTCTCTTTTTATAATTATATAGGCATTTAAGTTTCAATAAGTTTAAAGAATTATAAAAGACTTGGATTGTTTAGGCTTGAATTCTAATCAGTGCTAAGAGATGAAGGAAGATGATGGTACATACTATTGTGTGGGAGGAGATTTGTTGAAAGGTCTCGAGGAAGCTTTGGATAAAGAAAATTACTTCATTATCCTAAAAATTGTGAATTAATGAAATGGACACGATTTGATATACAAGTGTGTATCAATTCGTTTCATTTAAAATGATGGAATGAATAATTGTGATAAAAACACAGTTAAACATATGGCCATGATGTTAATAGTGTCCAATCAAACATTAATTTCATATAGTTTAGTATATGGTCGTGTAAAAATATGTATTCTTCAGATTGACCCCTCATAAAGATAACGAGAAGATGTTTGACCATATGATGGAGTAATTAACTATGTCTAATGAAACTAAAAGAAATATGTATATTGGCATATGCAAGTCTATATCCTTCACATTTTCCTTCAAAATTTATATAAAGAACACAGTTCACCTTGCAAGAATGTAATAAACAATATTGAGCAAACCCTTTTTTTTGAAAATTTAAATTTGTATTAAAAAAATTAGAAAGATACATAGTCTACCAATCCTTGGTAACAATACCATACACAATGAAGCCCTACCAACCACTTAAAGCTCAACAAAACGACAAAGCATAAGAGCTTAAAAAACAATCAAAACGGCTACGCATTAGTAAACGGGTATGAATTCCAATTAGGGCATAACGAAACGTTGCTTTCGCGTCTCACCCAGAAGCTTCTCGATAAGGGAAGACAGGGGGACGGGCGAGGGGACGATGCTGCTAATAGACATAGATTGGTATATATTATGTCACTAATATATAAGAAATCAACTCATTATATTTTTCTACAATGTCTTCAAATTGAGTTCTTTGCATGATTGTGGTGTTCTTTTTTATTACAGAAGTCTTGTGATTTTTAGAATTTGGAAACATAAGATTTATATTTTACGCTCAATATTTAAAATTGTTGCTTAAAATATTTTGATGGAATATTTTAATAGTTGAGATACATGATAATGTAATGCAATTTTCATAACTTATTTATGGAATCTCAAATTAATTGTTAAACCAATTATCTTTTTGTATAGTCCTCCTAAAAATAATGGGTTGAGAGATTTAAAAAATATTTGAATTCTTTGCTCTTAGATTTTTTTAATAGAAAAATGTAAAAGATAAGAGAAATGTGATGGGAAGGTATTTTAAATTATAAAGTAGTTACAAATATAAAAATACTCATTTATTCATTATACTTATCAGTCTTTAATCTATTAAAATGCCGGCATAATAATACCCACGAACTACATGTGGGCTACTTAATGAGTGCATAATTAAATTTGAGTTTGGTTGGTTTCTGATCGATCTCTTGCACGACTCATTCTGCCTTGAAATCAATACGTGGCGTCAGATCTAGTGAAAGATTGGCAGATACAACAACGTCCAAGCCAAGCCAAGCCACGTCCTTACAGTTGAGTGTCCGTGGAAGCGGCCTCATGCTAATCCAAATAAGAAAGGTGAGTACAATACTCCGAATACGGTTAAGTTGTGGAAAGCCATGCAATCACGGTCATAGAACAAATAGAAAAGACATGAAGCTAAAGAGTCTACGAAACGTAGGAAAGGAAGTCCAAAACTGCAATGTAAGAAAGGCAAATGAACATCATCAATAGGCTTTTTGGATGAATGATTAACTGCAGGTCCTTTCTTTTGCGTAAAGCAATTTCAGGACTTGTGGATCCAACTCTCCAAGTAAAGGAGGTGATGAGACGAGAAATGATGATGGTCCCAGACAGTGACATCAAAGAAGGAATAAATGTTTTTTCGAAAGAGTTTTTATTTTCTTCAAGGAAGAATATGTTTCTTCTTCTAGTACTTTGATTAATGCATCTAACGACGAGTAAAGAAAGACATGAATGCTAAAAAGGAGAAGCGTAAATGCAGTAGGCCCTTGTTCTGAGGAGTGCAGTTAGTGTAGATAAGACGGCTAGGCTAGAAAACCAAGTATCATCCCCTTTGTTATGCCGATGTACAATTCCCATAGACTCAGTAAAACAAAACAGGTGTTATAACAACTGCAGCAAGCAGTTACCTATTAATTAGGTAGCACCTTCACAAGCATCTATTTCCCCCAAATGTCCCTTTTCTGTTTGTCATTCACAACCACATTCTGATATATGAAGCACATATCATATCGTGTCTTGGCTTTATCTTTTTTCCTTTGTTCAGGAAGTTTTTCTTTTCTCTGGGTAACTTACCACAATAGAGACTGCGCACCCTACCTAACAGTAGTCCTGTAGTAGATTAGTAACTCCAGAAACCAACAACCAATGCATATGCAGGCAAGCAAAAATCACCAACCTGCATCATTTTTTCATATCTCTATTTTCTCTTTCTCTCGTTTTTCTTGAAAACTAACTGATACTGTACTTGCAGAGGGCAATTATCCTTTCATTTCTGTTAACAACAACATTTCTTCTCAGTTTCTCAACTGCTCTCAAGGTGGATCTTTCTGGACTTCTCAGTTTTTGGATCTTGTTCCAACCACGTTCCTTTTTATTTCTTCTTCTTCTTCTTCCTGTTTTGAGAATCTAAGTTGTATCCAGTGACTTGTTTGTACAAAAAATCTTTTGATCAGGAGGGACAAACATGCGTCGCAGACAGAAACTGCGACTCAGGTTTACACTGCGAAACATGTGTAGCAAATGGGAATATACGACCAAGATGCACCAGAATCAAGCCTGTGATCCCGACCTCAAAGGTCTGTACTTATATTTCTTTTTCTTGAATTGGTGGTGATGTGTTTGTCTATAAAAGCAATGACTTATTGGTTTCGTTCTTGTGTTTGGTTGATTTCAAAAACAGGTAAAGGGCTTGCCTTTCAACAAGTACTCGTGGCTCACAACCCACAATTCGTTTGCCAGGTTGGGAATGAGGTCCCAAACTGGGGCCATAATTCTTGCTCCTACAAACCAGCAAGATACCATTACTGATCAGCTCAATGTAAGCTATGTTCTTTCATAAATTAATTTTTTAATTCGGTCATTTCCATTGGTAGTTTCAGTGCTGTCGGCCTTAGGCTTCTGAGTTCTGGTACTTGCACTCAGGTTTTAAAAAATTCTGCCTTCTCCTTTTCATTCTTAGAACAAAAATCAAATCTTAACTGGCCCTTGAAGATTGTTTCCACGAGAATTACAAGTGATTGTTGGGAAAATAACAAATTAACAGCATTAGTAGCCTCTCAAAAGACCAAACTTCATGAGTGGGATTTTCATAATACAAGTCTCCGACGTTCTTTTGTTTTATTTTGTCAAGTCATATTGGTTTATAGTAAATTCGTTAGTAGAAAGCTATTCCCAGCATCATTCCATAAATAAAAGGGCAACCTTGTTTAGGTATATTATTAGGTCCATAGGAAGAAAAAGCTTTGTGATTGATGAAAACAAGTGGAATATAAAAGAACAAGTCAAGGTTGTCCTTGTCATTTCGGACTTATCTTGGCTTACAAGCATTTCTTTCTTTCATCATTGTAGCAGCTTGGGAATTGTTAAAGCATGTGTTACAACTTACAGTTCATGTTTGGAATGTAATGTCTGCGTGCACTGTTTTCTTGATTAATTTTATTGAATGATGTGGTCTTTATAGAACATTACACAGGTATTATGTAACTGCATTCATCATGACAAAGAAATAAATATTGTATACTTTGACGTATGACTTTGGTTGTTTGTTCTAAATGTGATAGAATTAGTCTTTACCTGCTTCTGGCTTTAGTCTCTGAAGGTGTGCGGCAGGTGTATTGTGACTATGATCATTAGAATCTCTGTTCCCATGTGCTCTCTGGGAATTAGAAAAACTTAAGGTGTCTCTCTTTTCTTTTGACATTGTTCACATGTATATAGTTCAAGATGTCATCTTTAAATTAAGAAGAATACACACGTCCGCGCACACCCCCCACTCCTCATCCCCCCACTTACTGCATATATGTTTATATATGTTCAAGCTGGATGTTTTATTCCGCATCCCCCCACTTACTGCATAAACAATTGTATAAACATATATATGTTCGCCAGTGATACATCACTAGCATAACCTAAATAATTTAATTCCGCAAGTAGTCAATCCTAATGGAAAATTACTCCTTTACCAAAACTTTCTTCTGTAACAGAGGTAAGGGGGCGGGTATCTGCAATACATTGGTGGAGGGGATAAACAAAGGTTAAAAATCATAATAAGAATATCATAAGGTCTATCTTACTAATGATGACAATTAACTAAAAGACTTAACACTGACTGGACGTTCCTTGAGAGGAGCTTATAATAGGTGTCTTAGTTGTCCTTAAATCCTCTGATCCTTTCCTCTGTATTTATATTTTGTGCCATATGGATGGCTCAGATGCAATGGCGATGGATGGCTCAGATGCAATGGTACAGAATAAATACAGAGTAAAGGGATCAGAGGATTTGAGGACAACTAAGACACCTATTATAAGCGATGGCTCAAATGCAATGGCACAGAATAGGTAAAGAGGAAAGGGACTAGAGGACTAGAGGATATGGTCCCATCTTAGTTGTAAGGTTATTAGTTGGATCATATTTCGGAGTTTCTAACGCCTGGCCTGTTCTTTACTGAGAAGTGGTTTTCACTTGCAGAATGGAGTCAGAGGCCTGATGCTTGACATGTATGACTTCCAAAATGACATTTGGTTGTGTCACTCCTATGGAGGAAATTGCTACAACTACACAGCTTTTGTAAGTGTTGAAAAGGATGTTTTGCAGATTTCGTGAAAAGCAAACAATTTTTATGTCCACATCACATGTGAAATGAAGTTATCCTGTCGTTAAAGTAACAATGTCAGATTTGGTCGTGGTGGATGTGAAGATTTGCAGTTTCTGTTTGTTTAAACTAATGATTAACTTGAAATATCGATGTGGCAGCAACCAGCCATCAATGTTTTGAAAGAGATTCACAAATTTCTCGAGGCAAATCCATCAGAAATCGTCACCATTTTCATTGAAGATTATGTTACATCTCCTAATGGCCTGACTAAAGTGTTTGATGCTGCTGGCTTGAGGAAATACTGGTTCCCTGTCTCTCGGATGCCTAAAAATGGCGGGAATTGGCCAACGGTTGATGATATGGTCCAGAAGAATCAGCGTTTACTGGTCTTCACTTCAAAATCCAGAAAGGAGGCTTCAGAAGGAATTGCCTACAACTGGAGATATGTGGTTGAAAACCAATGTGAGCACTGTATTTCTCTAAATGTTGATGATACTTTTGGTTAATAATCCACATACATTTAGAGTAATGCAAGTTAAAATCACAGATGGGAATGGTGGAACCATAGCTGGTTCATGTCCAAACCGCGCAGAATCACCTGTCATGAATACAACAACCAGGTCCCTAGTGTTGGTGAACTTCTTCAGGGACTTGCCAAATTTTGCCGAAGCTTGCAAGTATAACTCTGCCCCCTTGATTGATATGGTGAACACATGTTACCAAGCATCCGATAATCGGTGGGCTAACTTCATTGCTGTTGATTTCTACAAGGTATATACACCTAATTATGTCTCATTCTTCCTCCAAAATTACCAGGACATAATCAAATTTGTAAAATATAACATTGACAGAGAAGTGATGGCGGGGGAGCTCCAGAAGCTGTAGATGTTGCAAATGGCCATCTGGTTTGTGGATGTGGAAATATTGCCTATTGCAAGGTTGGGCTATCAACATCTAAAAGTTTCATTTAGATAGCAGAAAAGTTAAAATATGGATGTTAACATTGGGTTGTTGCGTCGTTTGTTGCAGCAAAATATGAGCTTCGGAGTATGTGACCTGCCTGAGCCTCTAGTTGGCCCGTCCTCGGAAAATGCGGTCCAGGATTCAAACTTTGGTTATTTGAATAAAAGACCAATGTCATTCTGTTGGTTGGTATTATTATTATTAATGCTTTTGTGACAGAACAGTCAAAGATATACAGCCTAACCATAGCAGTCTAACTAGAATAGCCCAATGGGATTCACGTGATTTGCAACCATGAAGAATATTGTATTGACCACGTAGCTTAAATTTATGTGTGACTACACTGGCTAAGTTGCCTTAGACAGCCATTGGCACAGTTTGATAAATGCCCATTATATGTTTGAACTGCGTCTGGGCTCACCACTGAATATCCAGCCATCAGTTCAGTTGGGCTTATTAGTTATCATAATCAAGCTCTCCAATCGAAACGTCTCATACTTTATGCACTTGCAAGTGCGAATAATCGACCTGATAGTAGATAGGGGACTCAGGCAAAAGCTTGTCTTATAGTTAGGAATAAAAAAGCACACTAAATCTATCAAATTGGGCTTATTCCAGACATCCACTATTCTCCCTTCTACGCTACATATTGAATAGATAAGCATGTTAAGAAACTCCAACCATAGTTAACATTATCTATATGCTCACTAACATCAGCTAGTTGTCTTAGACAAATAGAATAATTATAAGGGGAAGAAAAAAAAGACTTGTTGGAATCTTTTCTTTGTTTTCCTTCTAAGGGAAATTGCATCATTTCATTTCATTGACAAACATTTTACATACAAATATATTGTTACGCTAAGCAAAATTTTGATAACTACAATAGGGTCTAGAAATTATAGAACTCACAAATATTTATTAATATCCAAAATTTTATTCTCATACAAAGATAAAGCTTTCGAATATTACTTTTCTCCATTGTTTAGTAATGTATAATCGATTCACAATAAGTTTCTTATTTAATATGTCTCTTTTCTTAAACTATCTATCTTACTTTTCGTAGGTGATGATATTTTGTGATAAGACAAAATTTATTACGCAAAGACAATTTTTTAATACACTAAAAAAATGGATAACCATTAATCAGTTTTAAAAATTCTCATCACAATAAGCTAAAAGCCCAAAGATCCTTTAATAAATTATTAAATCCCTTAATTACTTTTTAACATATGAGTCACTTAAATGTTAATTTCTAACATTCTCCCACTTGACTCGTGTGATTTTATGCAATCTATTAAATCAATAACTCAAACAATTATAATGTACAATAGTCACCATCCATAAATATAGGTATTATTAGTAATCATAATCAAGTATAAGACTAATAAGGGTCATGACGGTTATACATTATTAATTAACCTGGTCCTTTCTATGTACCATTATACTAGCTCTTCTGTTTAATCATGATTATAAATGGGGACTGCATATTGGGTTTACCATTTAGTTCTATTTTTAACAACATACATTACAATCAAATACATAAAGAAGGAACCAGAAATAACACATTCATTAATGCACAAAGAATGTCAAATATATAATAAGAGTCAATATATAGTATTGTCTAATAATCATCAACAAAAATAATACTGATATTTTTTACATGACCAGAAATCACTTTATGCGGTAACCTCTTTGTCAAATGATCAGCTAACATAAGATTGGTGCTAATATGCTCTATTAATACTCTATATTTCTAAACTTCCTCCTTAACGGTAATGTATTTGAGTCTCATATGTTTAGCACCCTTGAAATACTTGTTCTTAGAGAAAAAAATTGTTGCAGAGTTATTACAGTAAATTTTCTGCAGCCTAGCTGTACCGTTGATAATCCCAAGTCTCAAAATAAAGTTTCGCAACCATTTAGCCTTAAAGTATGCAACAAACTCATCTTCTATAGTCGATTCAACAAATACAAACTGCTTTAGACTCTTCTATGAGATGGCTCCTCCAACTAACCTATACACGTAACCGAAAGTGAATTGTCTTGTATTTATACAACCAACAAAGTCTAAATCTGAGTATCCAACCATCTCAAGGTGATCAAACCTCCTAAAAGTAAGCATGTGTTCTTTAGTTCTTTGCCAATATCTTAGAACTTTCTTTATAGTTTTCCAATGATCCATACCAGAATTACTTTAGTATCTTCCCAACATCCCACTGCAAAATTTATGTATAGTCTCATAATTGTTTGAACATATATTAAGCTCCTATGTACATATGCATATGGGATTGATCTGCTAGTGAAAGGAAAAATTGCGAGGCTAATAAAGTTATCTTAGATATAAACCAGTATTTGTCAGATACATTAGCACCGTTGACCAAACATTTGCTTCTGTTTTAAGTCACTTTTCAAACATTGCATAAGGCTAAACTTGTCCCCTTTTTGAATTAGAACTAGTGATACTAAACACTTGTCCATTCTAAATCTCTTTAACATTTTATTAATATATGATTTTTGAGACAAGCCTAATAATCTTTGTGATCTATCATGAAATATTTCTATTCTTATCACAAATGTTATCTTACCTATATCTTTCATTTTAAAATGACTAGAGAGAAATTTCTTAGTTTCACTTAATAGACCAAGATCATTAACTATAAGTAATATATCATCAACATACATTATCAGAAAAATAAACTTACTCCCACTAATCTTTAGATATATACATCAATTGGTATTTTCTTAAATTTAAAGGAAACAATAATATCATTGAACTTAAGATACCATCTTCAAGAAATTTGTTTATGTCTGTATATTGACTTCTTCAGTTTACACACTATCTTCCCAACATCCCACTGCAAATTTTATGTCTAGTCTCATACATGTTTGAACATATATTAAGCTTCTAAGTACATACGCATATGGAATTGATCTGCTAGTGAAAGGAAAAATTGAGAGCCTAATAGAGTTATCTTAGATATAAACCAGTATTTGTCAGATACATTAGCACCGTTGGCTAAACATTTGCTTCTGTTTTAAGTCACTTTTCAGACATTGCATAAGGCTAAACTTGTCTCCTTTTTGAATAAAAACTAGTGATACTAAACACTTATTCATTCTAAATCTCTTTAACATTTTATTAATATATGCTTTTTGAGACAAGCCTAATAATCTTTGTGATCTATCATGAATATTTCTATTCTTATCACAAATGTTGTCTTACCTATATCTTTCATTTCAAAATGACTTGTGAGAAATTTCTTAGTTTCACTTAATAGACCAAGATCATTAACTACAAGTAAGATATCATCAACATACATTATCAGAAAAATAAACTTACTCCCACTAATCTTTAGATATATACATCAATTAATGGTATTTTTTTAAATTTAAAGGAAACAATAATATCATTGAACTTAAGATACCATCTTCGAGATGTTTGTTTATGTTTGTATATTGACTTCTTCAGTTTACACACTATATTTTCCTTTCTAGCCTTTATGAACCTTGTTAGTTGGTCTATATAGACTTCTTCCTCTAAATCCCTATTCAGAAAGACATTTTTCACATTCATTATTGTAACTCCAAGTCATAATGAGCCACCAAAGCCATAATAATTCTTCTTAGATACTGGTGAGAAAGTCTCCTTATAATCAATCCCATCTTTTTGAGAAAATTCTATGGCAACTAATCTAACCTTGTAATGTTCTAGATTACTAAGAGAATCAGGTTTGGTCTTAAAGACCCACTTACAACCAATTCTCTTGTAACTTTATGGTAATTCCACAAGGTTCCAGACACCATTATATTCTATATATTTGAACTCATCATTCGTAGCATTTAACCACTTATCAAAATTTTCACTATTTATGGTTTGTGAAAAAATTACTATGTCATTCTTAGTTCTTAAATTCATTTTCAAAATTGAGTAGATATGCCACATAGTCATCAGAAATAACTGGTATGCTTTCTCTTTGAGACCTTCTTAATGATATTTATTGTGGTTCTTCTATTGTAGGTTCATTTCTTCATATTCAATTTCACTATGAACAGTATGTTTATTAATTTGTTGTTCTTCATGATTATTAGGCGGTTTAATAATTTGTGGAATAACAAATTGAGTAAGTGTACAAGCTATAGTGACTTGCACAACCATAGGAACTTGCTCTCCCATTTCTTAAATATCCACTATATATGGTGTTTCACTCCTATTAGTCTTACCATATTCAATGAACATGGCATTCCTAGTTACCACAATTCATATAGTATAGTTAGGACAATAATTATATATCTTTTAGGATTTTCTGGATAACCAATGAAATAGCCACTAATTGTTCTTGAATCCAATTTCTTTTCATGTAGATTACAATGTCTAATTTATGCCTAGCAACCCTAAACATGCATGTACCTTAAACTAGGTTTTCTTACAATCCACATCTTAAAGGGAGTCTTTAGAATTGCCTTACTAAGAACCCTATTCAACAAGTACATGACAGTTGTTATAACATATGTTCATAAAGAAGTAGGTGAAGATGAATTACACATCATACTTCTAACCATATCTAACAAAGTTCTATTACGTCTTTCTGTCACACTATTTTATTATGGCATGCGTAGAATTATGTATTGCCCACAAATACCATATCTTTCAAGGATTTAGCAAAAAGACCAAGATTTTGACTATTTTCATCATACTTACCGTAATAGTAACCACTTTTACCTTTCTTTCTAATTTCTTTTCAACCTCATTAATATGAATCTCCAAGGTATTTTTGCATGAGATGTATCTTATAGCAAATTGATATATCCATAATGTGAATAATTATCTATAATGGTGATAAAATATTTTTCTTTATTGAAAATAGGCACATCAAATTGTCCTTCAAGAAGTTGAGTGCTTCTTATGGCTCCGTTCTTTAATGTGTGTTTGTTTATTTGCCCATAATACAATCCATACAAATATTAAGATCAGTAAAATCCAATTCAGGAAGTATTTCATTCTTTACTAATCTTTGCAATCGTTCTTTAGAAACATGTCCTAAACATTTATTCCAAAACTAAGTAGATCTATCATTAATTAAACTACGTTCGATACCAAAATTATGATTCAAAATCAATAAAGTTTTAGCATAAACAACATCAAGGTTTAATTTATATAAAAGATTGCACAGTACATCACTACCAATCATACGGTTATGTATATACAAACTGAAACTACCACTACCAAGTTTAAAAGAGTATCCAAATCTAGCAAGTTTGGATAAAGAAACTAAATTCTTAGATATACTCATTGTTATGGATTCTGTACTGTACCAGCCGGTACGTACCGTTCTGGCCGGAAACCGGTACTGGTACGGGTATAGGTGGTACCGGTGAAAAACACCGGTCGGTACCGGCCAATTTCGTCGGTACCAGCCGGTATTTAAAATACCGGTCGATACCGAAAATTTTAAAAAATTGGGAGACTTTTTTGCAAAATTTTCAAAAATTTTTAAATTTTCCCTCCATCCCTCCTATCTCTCCTTCCCCCCTTTTTTTCAAAGTTTTTAAGATAATAATAAATATTTTATTACTAATAATAATTATAAATTAAATAAAACTTAAAAATAAATTATTTTTATTTTTATT
>JAOTBA010000205.1:31158016-31173519 GCA_025629845.1 Erythroxylum squamatum
TTGAGGGTTGTGGTCGCGTGCAAACTTGGGGTATGCGGGGCCCAGTTCGCCCCGGTACGCAAAACACGGACCCAACATATACAGTCATTAGACCATGAGAAATTAAAATTAGAGTTTTCCTAAAATTTTCATATTAAGATTGGTAAGGTTCTCCAAGTCATGAAAAATCTATAGTAAAGAAGAACCAAATTTCTCATAACTATGCTCTGATTGGTCATGTAAGCATAATTTTCATAAAGATCATAGGATTTAGAAATCATAGAACTCATAAATGTTCATCAATATTCAAAATTATTTTACAAAGATAAAGCTTTTAGATACTAGCGTTCCTCCAGTAATGTGAAAATGATTCACAATACTCAATATATCTCTTTCTTGAATTTTCTATCTTGCTTTTAGTAGGTGATGGTATTTTGTGATAAAATTTATTATATAAGTAGAGACAAAACCAAATACACTTTAAAAAATGATAATCATTAGCTAGGTTTAAAACTTTCCATCAAAATAGGCTAAAAACCCAAGGGCCCTTTAATAAATTATTAAATTCTCTTACTGTCTTTTTACAAATGAGTCACTTAAAAGATTAATTTCTAAAAGCAAAAACATCTTAAGGGCCACTAACGTTCAATAAATAAACAAGTTTTACCTGCAAGGAATGGAACTACTGGGAAGCACCTTGAATATTGCATTTTTTAAAACAATCCACCATTACAATTCTAATCACTTATAGGGTGTGTTGACATAAACAATAAAATTGCTTGATTACATCATGTATAGACATTTAGTTAATTAATTACTTATCTATGTTTCTCTCAAATAGGTAGTTAATTAATTAATTTTTTATTCATATTTGGCAATTAGATTAATTTTCAGTGGCTAAAATACAACGAAGCAACCGACAACATTAGATAATATGATCCACTAGACTAGATATTAGCGTACGTCAGTTTTAGTTGTGACTTTTGACTGCTTAATTCACACGCCAAATTATCCAAACACATCAACCCATGCAATGGGAGCATTCATGGACTGACCATTAGGAATCATTAAAAAGATAACCGAAGCTTAATTAGTAGGCAACTTCACCTCATTTTACATTTCTTAGTTTTAGGGGTACGGTTGAAGAGGTAGAGACTTGAGACAATTTCCTTTCCAATTTCTTAGAACAAAAGGTTACACGTACGGCGCAAAGGAAAAAGCCAAGCAATATCCTTAATCAATCATCTTACACACAGAAAAGCAAAAAGTAAAAGAATTGATATTCAATTAAGTATCGTTAGATTAAGGCGAGGTTAAATAATAAGGTATGAAATTATCAAAAGGGCCTTTAAGGGTTGAGATTAAACTAACACCATAAGTAACACATTTTTTTGGTCCACACACAATAAAAAGTTGGCAAGTAGAAAATGGATGATAGCTGTGGACCACATCAGCAATCACTAAACAAGAGGAGTTGGAAGTGTGGTCAATGGCTAGGACATCCCACGCCAAGGTTGCATCAATTATTTTCTTCATAGGACCACTTCTTAGAAAATTCTCTAATGCTAGGCAGAATCAAAAAAGCTAACTAGGGTTCGCCCCTTCTCTAATATCCGAATGCTTAAAAGCATAGTTTAACTCTACCTAATTAGAAATGAAGTGTGCCTTATTAATACCTCAAAGCATGATTAATTTAATTTGTTTCTTAAACCAAAGACTTCACCTTTATATCCCTTTCTTACTATGCCCTAAAATCCAATAATTACAATCATAACCTTGCCATCTTCATTTAAATTCTGTCTTTTGAGTGAAAATTACACCAACACCATCATTAATATCCAGTAAAAATTTCACAGATACGCGAGATTTAAAGAGATTCAGTAGTACAACATTTCCTTCAACTAATTGAGGTATTGTATTTTGGGAGTGAAAATAAGTATCAGCTAGTAAATGAAAGGGGTAAATTAATGGCCAATAGGAACTCCGTAATTAATGACAAAAGCTACGGTGTTATGATCAGTAATAACTATGTGATAATAGTAGGTGTTCCTTCCATAGTTATCGACTAAGAAAGGCCTTCTCGACAAAAATGTTAATTAAGATTGGAGACTAGTGAAGTAGAAACACGAATCCAGCGATAAATCGTACTCGTTTGGATTCTTGATGTGACAATTAATTGAAGTAATCTACCAACTGCTGCCAACTAACAATTCTTCTGACGTTATCATCGACTTAAATCAACTAGAGGCTAAAGCCCTCGATAAAATGGGATGAGATTCTCTGGCTCAGGCACTCTGGCCTTATCTTGTGTCAGAGGATCTAAGCCATCCACTTAGACGAGTCATCCACTTAAATCAACTAGAGGCTAAAGCCCTCAATAAAATGGGATGAGATCCTCTAGCCCAGGTACTCTGGCCCTACCCTGTGCCAGAGGATCTGAGTCATCCACTTAGATGAGCTCAGATCCTCTGGCACAGGGTAGGGCCAAAGTACCTGGGCCAGAGGATCTGAAATCAAAATGATATCTAAAGCCTTTTAACTACCTAGAAGAAAACACGTTGTGTCTGATTGGCAGAGTTTCGTACAGTACGTGGATAATAAAATGCATCTTTATGCTAAGAAAAGACTTTTAAAATAAAGGAAATTTATTTGCTGTCACTTTAAATTAATATATATTATTTAATTTAAATTTTTATAGTTATTTTGAATTTTACAAAAAAATTAATTCAATAATTATTTAATAAACATACTTTAAGTATAAAAACATCTTAAGATGCATACATTTCAAACTAAATTTGTTTTAGCAATTAAAATATACATTAACAAATAAATATTAATTATAAATAACCTTGACTTTGTAAATTATTTATTCTAATAAAACATAGTAAATACTAACAGTTATTAACAAAAATTATATAAAAGGTTAAAATACATTTGTTTATAAAATTAATTTATATTTAAGTTTTTTTCTAATATTTAATTATTTTCAATAAGAAAATAACTATATTAACATTAATAATTATAAAAATAAAAATCACAATAACAGGCTTTTTTATATATTTTCTTATTCTTCCCTTAAAAGTTGAAACCGGACTTGGACTTGGGGTCCAATGCTTATCCGATTCTTCATTTTCAATAAGAAGAAATATAAGATGAGATGAAGCGGGCACATGAACCGAGGGTGGTCTTACAAGGAAACAACCCATGGGATATATGTCGAGAACTTGGAATTCCGTACTTGAACACACAGAACCATGCACCCTACAATGGAACAGTAAACAAATACTACATGAGCAAAAATATGAGCTGGAAACACGTGCGAGAGAGAGGGGACACGAGAATCGGTGAGGGAGGAGGGAGATAGTGTTGAGCTGTACCGGCAATAATTGCAGGGTTGACCGGAGACAACTGGGTCTCCAGAGGACGGCATTGCCCGTGCCTCGCGCTCTCTCTCTCTCTCTCTCCATCGCCCTCTCCCTCTCTATGCAACCCACGCGTGCGTGTTTACATAGTCTAAACGACACAGTCTCAGCTTCTCTGTTTGTACTTTCTTTGTTTTGTGGTCTGAAGTCTT
Organism: Erythroxylum squamatum; assembly: GCA_025629845.1. Classification (NCBI taxonomy): domain Eukaryota; kingdom Viridiplantae; phylum Streptophyta; class Magnoliopsida; order Malpighiales; family Erythroxylaceae; genus Erythroxylum; species Erythroxylum squamatum. Next base: position 31,161,570 of record JAOTBA010000205.1, read on the forward strand.
AACACTGCCCCTGCCACTGCCACTGCACTTGGTCTTGCAGTTTTGTTTTGACTGCTCTGCTACCACCACATCCCTTATTCCTGGTTTCTTTGTACTTCCTCTTTCTTTTTTTTTAAAAAAAAACTCCGTTTCAGTATTTTTTAAAATGTGAAATCAGCATTATTCTTAGGCGTTGGATAAATTTATATGGTAATTTATCAGTTATAAAATCATAGAGTTAATGATCTTTAAAATTATTTTCAGAATTAGAAAAGAAATAAAATGTAAATAAGGCGTGTGATATCGATAGATTCTAGCATTCTTACAATTGGGTGGAGAATAACTGTGGGTTTTGGTGGCCGATTACCAATCACAAATTAGGGAAACACGTATAAAGAGGGTTGGTCCCACTTAATCAACATCGTCCACTTACAATGTTCGTGTGGGACCCACTTACATCAAGATACCACCTTATTCGACTGTACATCTTTGACCTTGGACTACCACCCTCCTCCTCCAACCGAACCGAACTAAAACATAAAAAGGAGGATTAAAGAGTTAGAGAAAAAGGAAGGCTACTTTGTTCTTTGACAGTTTTTGGTTATTTGCAATTAGTGACCCCTCATTTTTGTGTTTATTGCTGACGAGTGCTTAGTTACGAGTTTGGCTTGTCGGACCCACCCTCTCCGTCAAAAGCTTTGTTGCTTCAGATCACTCCAACACAGTTGCATCACCTTGTCCCATCGGGTGCACTCGTGTCTTTGACCATAATAATTGAATTGAAAAATGCCCATAGTTGCCTTTAATAATTTCGCTAACCACTAATGTACGTCTGGAATTGATTGATTGATAGGTGAGCCATTTTGGAAAATTGTGAAAAAAGGATGCGGGATATCCGTCACAATCAGAAGCCATCGTATTAACAAAATGCTGTTGCCCTCAAATATACCAACGTAACACGGCACGGGACAGAAAGTCCTGTTCAACACTAAATGAAATACATTAACCCCTTAGTTCTGCAAATGAGACGATCCAGTTTCCTCCTGTAATAATCTCAAATAAATGAATAACCTCTTTTAATTTGGAAATACAAATATGTAGTAGTACTAAAAATCACAAAAACAGTAAAAACTGAAAGCATCTACCAAAGATTACGTCGGGAGGCAGGAATGAGATGGGGGTGTGGGACCCAAAGTATTTCCCACAAATTTCACTTGACCTTACCAAACTATTTTCTTACTATGTAATTTCTATGCCAATTTATAAATTGTAGGGTTTGGTTTCTAAGTAAATGCCACCACACGTGTGACGAAAAAGAGTCAGATAAGCCCAGACTCCTTCAGACCCTTATGTCCCTCTGTTCCATTTCTCCTCGTATAAGAGAAAAGCCAAACCTTACAATGTCTTTACATACCTTCAAGAGAATTTTCAGATCCCTGTCATCTGTTTCCCTTCACTGTTACACCCCATATTCATTGTTTCTTCTTTTTTAACTAGCTAGCTCGCTCCTCCTTTTCGGCTAGAGAAATGCCTGGAAGTCTAGAGCCTTTGGATTTGAGCGTTCAGATTCCGTACCACTTCAGGTGTCCCATCTCGCTCGAGCTCATGCGCGACCCAGTCACCGTCTGCACAGGTCAGACCTACGACCGCTCCAGCATCGAGTCGTGGGTCGCTACCGGTAATACAACCTGCCCCGTCACGCGGGCTCCGCTCACCGACTTCACTCTCATTCCCAACCACACCCTCCGCCGTCTGATTCAAGAATGGTGCGTAGCGAACCGCTCTTCCGGCGTTGAACGAATCCCAACCCCGAAGCAACCGGCCGAGCCGGGTTTGGTTCGGTCTTTACTTAGCCAAGCTTCCTCAGCAACCAACCTGAATTCTTCCCGCTTATCGGCTCTTTGCCGGCTCAGAGGACTCGCACGTGACTCTGACAAGAACCGGACTGTCATTGCTTCGCAAAATGCACGTGAAATCCTCATCGACCTTGTCTTTAACAACTCCGGTTCAAGCTCATCGGAATTAAACCATGAAGCACTTGGGCTTTTAGTCATGTTTCCACTAACCGAACCAGAGTGCGTCTCAATATCTTCTGAATTAGACAGAATCGATTACTTAGCGAATCTTTTATATCACCCATCAATTGAAGTCCGAGTCAACTCGGCGGCACTCGTCGAAATCGTTGTCGCTGGAACGAAATCGTCAGATCTCCGAGCGCAAATAAGCGGAGTGGACGAAATCTTTGAAGGAGTGATCGACATGCTGAGGAATCCAATTTCTTACCCTAGGGCTTTAAAGATTGGGATTAAAGCCTTGTTCGCTTTGTGCCTCGTGAAACAGACGCGGCACAAGGCGATTACCGCCGGGGCCGCGGGGGCGCTGATAGACAGATTGACAGATTTCGACAAATGCGACGCGGAGCGCGCACTAGCGACTGTGGAACTGCTGTGTAGAATTCCGGCAGGATGCGAGGCGTTTGCGACGCACGCGCTGACGGTACCGCTGCTGGTGAAAGCGATCCTGAAGATCTCGGATAGGGCGACGGAGTACGCGGCGGGAGCGCTGCTGGCGCTGTGCACGGCATCGGTGGAGAGCCGGGGAGAGGCGGTGGTGGCTGGGGTGTGGACGCAGCTTTTGCTCTTGGTTCAAAGCGATTGTACGGACAGAGCAAAGAGAAAGGCGCAGATGCTGCTTAAGCTGCTTCGGGACTCGTGGCCCGACGAGTTGGTTGGGAATTCGAACGATGTTGTTTGCAGCGAGGTCGTACCGTTTTGAGTTACCTCTCTTGTCGTTTTGGTGGGAATTAAGATGAAAAAGTAAAAACCTCCAGTCATTTTTTTTAATTCCCTTGAAAAGAAAAAGAAAACAAGGGAAATTGGATGAGGCTATTAGATTGGGTACATATAGATGATCATAATTCTGTCTGTAATTTTTGTATGTAAGGATATCTGTTACAAGAAAGTTTATTTCAAAGGAAGGTTGATGGCTACTACTGCTCGCATGATACAAGCCAAGCCTTTGGTCTCTCTTCTCACAGGAACAGAATGATATTTCTTTTTGTATTTCAGTTCTCTGTTTCACCTGATTCAATTCCCACCAGTTTCTTTAACATAAAACAATTTCTGATAAAGTTCAAACCTCGAAGCTATATAGTTGTTTGACTGGAATTTCTTGTTTTGTGACATTGATGTATCAGCTAACAGATAACGGATGCTTTCTTCTTTCATTATTACTTGCAAGTTACCTGCAATTCAGGATTCTATCTCTTTCTCATGGTCTATGGAGAACAGTGGCATGTGCAATTGAACACTAATTCACTGGTTTTCCCTTCGTTTTCAGATTCTTCCTTCTTCTTCTTCTTCTTCTTCTTCCCACCCTATTTAGATACAACACATTATTGTGGCGTGAAAAGAAGGGAATTCCCAAAGCTCACTAGGGACCTCGCCAAAAACCGGAACCGGTGACATGACACTTCTCTTCTAATTATTAACTACGCTTTCTTCCAATTTTCAACACTATTGTAGCTTCGGTTTCAATTCTATCCATTTAGGCACGTTTGGCAATCAACATATATACAGCTAGATAAAAACATTTGGGAGCAGAAAACTGTAACTTCAACTTGGAAAGAAGCAAGTCAAGGAGCAGCTAAGGTGTTCATTGATCTGTAAGAATAAAACAAAAAGATGAAACAACAAATGCTTTTGTTCGTTTTGGGCCAGATACATAAAAATCGTAACTTTTTTCTTATTCAACTAGTGTCTTCATGCGCATTTTCGAAGGAGTGCCAGATTAGACAACATAATAGTTAACCAAGAACCATCTACTTTCATGATTGATGTGAATATTTAGTCAAGCATTGACATTTGAGATCCCTGTCATCCCAGATTAAATATAACTAAGATTTTTTCTTCCTGTTTAATCTACCGAAAGTGTTTGTGAAATCGTGTAATCTGCCTAAATATCTTCAGTTAAGCGGCCAGGGAATGACGGCCTAGTACTTACATTTTGTCAAGGATCTAACAACTCGACTAAGCCCATTTGCTTGTCGATCAGCTATGGAGTTTAAGGGAAACATAACTGAAATGTCTAAGAGTAGAGTGGATGAATTGACATTACTATAACTGTATCTTTCTCTTTTTATAATTGCACTGCAAATATATAACTGCAGCTCACTTCGAAATTTAACTAAATCAAATATATTCTGTTTCAAAATATAAACAGTATGCGCTCACATTATCGTATGTGAATACCTTTTGGATTAAGAGAGCATTTTCAGGGTTAATTTCAACTTTGGAAGGTCTCAGGATGCACATTATCTCCGTTGCAGCTTGTTTGTTTGTTTGTTTCACCTCCTGGAATTGCGTCTGTGAACTGATCGTAAGTTCCTTTTGCATGTTCAGTGTTCGTAATGTTAGAACTGATCTCATGTATAGAATCCATTATATGTAAGGATACGATGGAAAACGAGGACAATGTCTATGAAATATCGGGTTATGCCTATATTTTCTTGTTGGAAATTTATAGATAGGACTGCTCTACTTCGGAATGGGGCATAAAAAATAGGTAATATAGAAAGATGACCATTAGCATATAATTCATTTAAACTTAGAGTCTAATTTCTTTCAAGTTCCGTCAAATCCTCAGAAAGTTTGAAGTTACCTTTGCTGGCTGATTGAATATGTATTTAATATGTACCAGATTATTATAGGTAAACGAAACCTGTCATAGCGACCTACCTGGTGAAACTTTTCCTGGCCACCAACTTAGTTATTGAACACGAAAACCTAGTTTGGAAAATCTGGAGTTCCTTTTTGTATAAAATTCAACAAATCAACTCATCTTCCTGGACCTTGTTATTGCAGCAACTAACTTTGTAGTTTACGGATTTATTGTACTTCAACTTTCTCAGCTTTCGAACAAATAATTGAGACAATACTAAACTCTTCAAAGTTTGAAAATTTGACATGAAACATATTAATTGAATCTTATATTTTGGAAATTGGCGTTTCATAATTTCCTCCACATTTGAGCATTGAAATGGCAATTGGAAGAATAATATTTCTCTTAACCTATGTTACTGTCTGATTAGCAACGTAACTTTTACCAGTTAGAGGATCTAGATATATAACCCGAAAGAACAATAGTGACAAATTCAAGTATAAATATGATAAGAAACTTACCCGAGCTCGAATCATGTACATGCTCCTAGTGCAATCGGAGGAAACATGAGCAGACATTACCTATATGTTAAGCTTTTCCAGCAGATTGCAGTCGGTAAAGAGCAGACCAGGCTTCTTGGGAGAGCATATACTGATTTGAGCTTCTTCGCCCCAAATGTTCAGGACAACATTGGAAGAAGTCTGCGTGGAAGATCACAGGACACCTCAAAACTGAGAAGCAGTCAAATTAGTAGGTTTTGTTGCAGTAATTGTCATGTTAATATTATTGGATCCTAGATCAGATAAGAATGTCTCCTTCGAGTCTGGTGATGAAAGTTAGCCACAGACTGTAATAACCAAACGTCGCCGTGACTCCTTGGAGCCTTTCAACCTTTTGGTTCGGTGGCCTAAGAGGCTGTTGTAGGATCAACAATTGTGGACTGGTTAGCCTGTAATATATGGTCAACATCTAGTGATCGGAAGTAGGTTCCTAAATCCCACTTTACCATACCATACATACGACAACATTATTTGGGGGAACTGCAAGGCTATATTCATAATAAGATTAAATAATGTGCGATATGAAATTACAGAAGAAACAACTTTTGGCTATGGTAGCCAAAGGTTTTTAGGTACTATTACGAAAATATAGCAAAAAAGTTTTACTTACGTTTTGGAAACGTAGCCATATGTTTTTAGTTACGTTTTGTAAAATATAGTTAAATTTTTAATATACATTTTAATGAATGATATACCATATTGAATTATAATTATTTGTGACATCTTTAATTCATATTATTGTATATAGTATTTAGATTTTTTGGTTAATTTATTATAAAAAATTATACAAAATTAATTGGTAATTTGAAGTATTGTATATAAAAAATAAAATATCATTAAATTTATTTGTGTACAATATTTTAATTACAACTTCAAAAATTCTGATATACAAAATAATAAATACAAAGAGTAGTTTAATCACTAACCTCATTTTCATCTTCACTATTTACATAGTTTAGGCCAAGTAATTTTTTGAGGTACTTTCATAACTATTCCTTAAGTGACTTGTTTTCCTCATCAAGACGTTGAACGTATGGTGGTTTTCATGAGAATGAAACAATTGACTTAGGGCCAAATCCAAGACCTTTGATATATTCGGATAGTGTACCTAGTACCTTGTTGTAAATGTCTTCTATATTTGTCTCATTTCCCTCAGACATTGATATTTGGAACAACTCTTGCATCTTATTTTAAAATTTTAAAAAACAAAATCATTGTTCAATGCAAATATTATCAGTTAGTACTACAAAAATAAATAAACTTAAAAAGTTTAAACAAGATTTTATACTTGTGTAGTTATTTTGTGCTTCTTCAGATATTCACCCTTGACCTTCCATATACTGAGTGCATTTGTACAGTGATCCTATCACACTCTTGTTAATGTAGTTCTTTCTTACTCTGTTTTATTAAAAAAACACACACACACACAATGCACAATAAATAATATAGTGTTTATTGATATAACTATAAGTTGCAAACCAATATCTTACATATTCATTTGCACGATAACAACTGATTTGAAGCCTTGGTTGTGAAGAGTTTTCATTTGTCCTCTGTTCACCTTGGCCTTCTCACATTTTTCCTAAATAAAGAAAAAAGATAGTCAGTAAATAATTTAATAAGATTAATGGAAGCTTATGTGAAGGTAAAGAAAACAAATCTGAACGTTGAGAGAGGCCTAATAACCACACATTGTGTTCTAATGTTTTGTAGACATCCGTTCTAAAACATGTCTCCTTGCCTCCACATCAGAAGGAAAGTTTTGTAATACTGATGCAGCCTAAAACGACCATCTCTGGTCCTTTGTTTCAACAATAAAGTGACATAGTTTGAAATATCAGTATTGTCGATATCGACAATATTCAATTTCATCTATGAACAATAAGTAAAAGTGTAATTAATCTTAAAATAAGTGAAACAATATTGCATATAGTTAAATAAATTGAACATTTATCAAAACTTTATCCAAAGCCTTCTTGAGCAAGTTGTCTGTCTTTAATTCCTTAGCATGCTTTAGGCAATGTAATTATGTTTTGGTAGTTATTCTCAACTCACTAGACAATTTTGTTGATTGAATCTTGTCTAGAGGACGACCTTGCCAAATATCAATATGTACTGACAACTTGTTGTTTATTGCGGCATTCATTCATTGCAACTTACAACCTCTAGTTATACCTCTACCTCTTTTTTCTGATATTGGTATTAGAACCTGACAACAAATGAATAATGATAAGAAAATATGCATTAAACATGTAAATATATATTTGAGCATTAGTCTATTTGTAGGTGTTTCAGATTAACAAACCTGAAGATCCCTCTGTACTAGTTGAGCCAGATGGAGGTTGTTGCTGACTTGCTTCATTGTTGGATGAGGTTAATTATTGTTGTTGGCAAGGATCTGATTGATCTGGTTATTATTAGGTAGGAACAATTTGGATGCTTAACACCTTCTTCCCTTTGTTTCTACCAGGTGTATTAATAATCCACATTAACATAACTCAATCATTAACAATATGCATTAACAAAATTCAAACATCAACAATCTGCATTAACATAATTTAATTATCTACATTTCGCATTAACATAACCCAATTATCAACAATCCGCATTAGCATAACTCAAACATCAACAATACACATTAACTTAACTCAAACATAAACAATCCACATTAATATAACTCAATCATCAACAATCCACATTAACATAACTCAGACATCAACAATCCGCATCAATATAAGTCAAACATGGAGAAGTTACCACCATTGTTATTTATTATGAAAAACTTGCAAAAGAAGTCATGAAGAGTCATGACTCCATCTTCGCAATAAGGCCCAATATATTTTCTGTAATTATTTTAACTTATGGTTATAATATACATAATATGCATTCAATTTAAATCCAATAACATACTACTAATTTTTCAGAAACAATTAAAAAAAGTTAAAAAATTGTAACAAAACTTTCATCGAATATGTTATAGGCAGTACTCAAACAAGCTTCCTAATCCATATTCAGCTTCAATCAACCCATTCTGGATGCATTACCCATCCCACCATCTTTATTATTATCATAACACACATTCACCATCAGCCAAACCACAACACAAATGGAGAGAACATAAAACCCACCATAAAATAACACCCAAATACAACGTCACGATTACCAGAAAACCTAGAGTGCAAAGGATGGACCACTTACCTCAACCGATAATTAAATGGAGATGACAACAAAGACAAAGAAATGAATAAGACGATGACAATGATGGGAGAAGAAAAAAGCAGAGGAAGAAATGAAGAAGAAGATCCAAGGGAGGCTTTGTTATTTTTGTTTAAAATGAAACAAAAACGACGTTGTTTATTGTTGAGCAAAAGATGTTGATTTCGTGTTTTTTTTAGATGTTGCAACATTTGGCAATGATTTTCGATAATCGTCACCAATGTAGACCGCTTTTTAGTGACAATCTTATGGAATACTCGCTAAAGGGATATCTTTGGCTACGTTTTCTTAGAAGCATCACTAAAGCAAGATAAAATCGTCTCAAATTCTTTTCATATATATATATATATATATATATATATATATTGGAATTTTTTTGTAATATATGGTTTTTATAAAATAGTATAGAATTTATATATAATAAATAGAGTTTTGTGACACCACAAAAAATTTCAAATCATATATTTTAAAAGAGATTAATAATAATCATAAAATAATATAATATAAATTAATTTTGTGTTTTTAGTTTTTATAAATTTTTGAAATGACATTGTTGTTAACTAGATTTAATTTTAGACTTACAATCATTATCAATAATATTAAATTTGATTTTTAAGAATATGATATTAATATTTACTATTGATGTCCATTTTTTACTATATTGCAATTATTTTTAGTTATATTGCAATAAATATAATTATATATACTAATTAATATAATGTTATATGAATGTATAGATAATAATTGTAATTAGTATAATGATTTATGAATGTATAGATAATAATTGTAATTAGTATAATGATTTATGAATGTATAGATAATAATTATAATTAGTATAATGATTTATGAATGTATAGATAACGAAGCTCTCTTTGTTTTCATGTGAGCTATCATATTTCCTTTTGGTTCACTATCGAAGAAGCATCATCTCCTCTATTGTGGTCATCTTCTTTGTTGTGGTCATCATCATCGAAGAAGCGTCATCTCCTGTGTTCGTACTATTCTTCTTTTCTATTTTCAAGAACCGTCCTTTTTGTGTTATGTTTTTTTGCTACAATTTGGAGTTTATGTGAGTTTTGTGTTCTGCTTATAGTGTATGGGTTTTTGTTTCAAAGATGGTGAATTGTGTTTCTGCGTTGGTTATGTATAAGTTGACATTTTATGGGTTTTTGTTTAAAAGATGGTAAATTCTGTTTCTGTGTTGGTTATGTATAAGTTGACATTTTTTTTCATCTTCTATGCTTGTTTGAGAAAAGCTTACTAATTGTTTAATGAAAGGTCTGTTAGAGTATTTAACTTAAGACCATGTTCATTGATACTTTTAAGTCATATAAAGCTTGCTTAAGGAACTCTACATATGAACTTCTTGATTAATGGATCATCACCATTATTCATTTTTTACAACGAGAACCTTAAACTAAATTTATTACTATTATCCTATAATAGTAATAAATTACACATTTTTGGTGAGATTATTGAAGTAAATACATCATTAATTTCAATTGAAGAAGCTAACCTTAATTTAAACTTGAATTTCAAAAGAAAGAAAGGCAAGGTAGGGGGAGCTAACAATATGATATATAATTTTTGATTATTTTTAGTAACAATTCCAGAAATAGGATATTCATAAATCTAAAGAAATATGATATTCAATAGGTTATAAACTCAACTTTAACCAGTTATATTGACTTATTAATGATGAGTGGTAAACATAGAATATGCTTCTGCAGGGGAGGTTTTTGTACTTCATTCTGTTTTGAATTCCATCACAGTAGCTCTCTCCATATCTGAGGAGGGGTTCGAGGTACCCAACTATTTTTTATTAGAATAGTGACTTTAGAGGAAAGCACACTTAATTATGTATCCCCTAAATATAGTACACACACTTAGTATTCTCAACGTTATCATATGAAGTAGTATTAATTAATAGATTACAAAATTAACATTACTAGAATGTTGGAACTTTCAAATAAGAAGTCTTCTATTGACTTTTCATAATAAAACCATTTACATAAATTCACCACAGAATGTCGACGAGGCGACTAATTTCTGATGGAGGAAATGAGCTCTGATGGGAGGAATGTGGAAAAATTCTCCCTGATGAAGAACATATCGATGCATAACAAATCTTCTCGTCAAATTCTAATCACCTCTTGCCTTCAATGACCGATCTTCTTCTTCAAGACTTTTAGTATTATCCAAATTAGCTCTCTTTCTTTATTGTCTGTATCTCATTTGCTGTTAGGAAGTTATTAGATGAATGTTTATATACTATATGATGTGTAAAGCTTCCTCGAATCTTTAAGAGAACATAGATGAAAATGGAGGTCGTGGCAATGTCTCGATAGTCCCTACATGATTAAGAAGATCGGTTGTTTTGAAATAGTCGTTGATTCCAAAAACTATATTTATTCAATCAGGTATGCATGTGTTCAAATTTGGGTTCCTTATATCGTTTGTCTTAGATATTTAAGCTCGATACTATTTGTTTCTTAAGTGAAACGCATTGTACGTGCGGTTCATCTAATTTAATGATTCATACTGCATATAGGGAATCATTCACTGTATCTTCTGCTAGTTAGTTAAAGTCAAGAAGTTGTTGAAAGAGAGTGTCAATAAACCAACGCTTGAAGGAAGATCTTTGACTGTTTTAATTGATGCATTCGAATATGCAAGAAGCCTTCTTAAGAATCCAGACATAGAGAACTTCTTTACCTTTTCTACCGAGTCTCATGTTATTTGGAATCTAGAAAAATAATTATTTCTTTTCCTTTTCGATACAACAGATGCTAAAGTTTATTTATTGTTTTGTCTTTAAGAATTGTTAAACTTCTAATTAAAATCTTGTAATGCTTACCATATATCATTATATTATATTACTTACTATATTTCAATATATTTTTTTTCTGTAAGAATAATATATGATCATTATATTATGAACTTCATGTTAAAACCATTTGAAAATTTTGTGACATCATGAAAGTTATCAAATCATATAATTTAAAACATAAAAATAAAAAGTATAAACTATGTAATATTAGTTAATTTTGGGTTTATAGTTTCATAAATTATTGAAATGATTTGACAATTTTGGTAACTAAATTTATTTTTACACTTAGAACCATTGTCAATAATATTAAATATGATTTTTTTGTTTGAACTTTTGGATCGCTAAAAGTCCATCTTTTTGCAATGATTCACAAAGTCGTCACTAAGGCCCTGTTTGGTTGAGGGGTTAGTAATGGAATGAGATGGAACGTAACACACTTCCATCGTTTAGTTGATAGTTTCATAATAGAATGAAATGTAATGGGATGAAAGGAGGGTTTCATGATACGTTCCATTCCATAATAAACAGTGAAACTAAGAAACCTCCGATTCTGGAGATTTAGGATATAACGTAAACTAATAAATACATATTACCTAACATACCCTCAATAATTTTACTTAATACCAACCGTGACCAATTCATAATATTAATATATTAAATAGAATATAATAATATTTAATATAATAAATTTTATTAAATAATTAAT
>JAOTBA010000205.1:31196940-31209797 GCA_025629845.1 Erythroxylum squamatum
ATCCTGGCTTTCGGGAATGTCCCGGGACTCAAAATTTTAAATTCCGCACTGTGTCCATGTGATGGACACCCCGGGATATTCCTACACTTACAACAACAAGGAGTGGATTGTTTTGGAGCCTTTGCATCTATAAAAAGAAATAAAAATATTAGATTACAAATTACACTTGTTTCTCAAATTGATTAAAGGCTATTTCAAATAGATGTTAAGTCAATATTCTTAAATGGATTCATCAGTGAAATCATTTATATTGAACAACTTAATAGTTTTGCAATTATAGGTAAAGGAGAATATATGTACTTCCTTTATAAAGAACTTTAAGGACCAAAAAAGTCTCAAGAGCATAGTACAATGGAATTAATGAATACTGGGTATAAGAGAGGCTGAGTAAAAGTGAAATGAAACCACCTTGTATTTATTAAAAGATGATAAAGGTATGAAATTGGCATTTTCACTCTATGTTGATAACTTATTAATTGTAAGCAGAGATGAAACTCAAGTTGAAGGGATGAAACAAAGACTTGAATCAAAATTTGAATATTTGAATTAGGAATAGTGTGTTATTTCTTGGGAATGGAGTTAAAAAAACATAAAGACTACATCTATATTGATTAGTTTATATATATTAAATCCACTATAAAAACATTCAAAATGAGTAAGGCAAAATTAGTAGTATTTTCTCTTACTGTCAACGTGAAGTTGTGTAAAGAAGAAGGGGAAAAGAAATGCAATGAAGGTGAATGTAGAAGCTTAATAAATAGTTTGTTGTATCTAACTGTCACTAGACTTGATCTTGTGTATGTGACAAAGTCTATTTTTAAGGTGCATATAAAAATAAAACAAAGGATACAATGAAGTAGCCAAGAGAGAATTAAGATACATTAAATGAACAACTTATTAGAGTTTGTCTTTCAAAAGAATTGAAAACTTAAAATTGATAGGTTGTACTAATAGTGATTGGCAAGGTCCTTAGATGATGTAAAGAGCACCAATGTTCACAACTTTTCATTTAGAAGTGAAGTGTTTTCTTAGCACTTTAAGAAGCAAGAACTTGTTGCGGTGTTATTAACTAAAGCAGAATGTATTGATGTTATCAATGTTACCAATTAACGCATTTGGTTGAGAAATTTATTGGAAGAACTTGAAATGAAGCAAACTAAAGCTTCAATACTATTTGTAGACAACAAATCAACAATTGTAATCACACAACACATAAATGCCAAGCAAATCAAAGTATAATACCAAACTGTAAGAGAAGCTAAGAAAGAAAAGTAAAAGGGTGTTTGGTTAACTGCAATCACCATTCTATTTCTAATCTATTTTTGATAATAAGTTATTCTCTTGCTTGGTTGAAGAAAACATACAGAATATATAATCCAAGGTTTTATTTATTCCTTGAGGTTGGAGAATAAGTAAAATCATCCTCCTCCTATTTTTATCCATTTCAAGTGGGTTGAGAATACGAATGAGGACTTGTTGGACAAAAATATACTTAAGGAATTCACATAATTCCTTAGCTATAATAATAATAATAATAATAATCATGATGATGATGATGATGATGATGTTAGTGGAGAATAATGGATATTTTGATCTTTTTGTTAGTTATTTATTTGTCATTCTAAATTTATGTTTTCAAACCAAACATTGACATTATATCATCATTAAAAATTCTTTGGAATAAACCAAACTAAATAATACATATACTATTTTATTACTCATCTATTCTATTTCCAAAGAATCACCATTTCATTCCTTATTTCTTGTTGAATAATACTCTTCTGAACAAAACAAGATAGATATAGTGATAAAGGCCTTGAAAAGGAGCATATTTTATTTTTTTAGAAGAAAAATTAGTTTTTTCAATAAGAATATTAGGAAAGAGTGTTGGGTTTTTTTTAATGTGTTTCTCTAAAAATATAAGAACGTATATATTCCTACAAGTCCAATAGTTTTGTTCTAAAGTTTAGAAATGTCAAGTAAAATTCAATTCAACACTAATAAAGACACATCTATGTCTTAGGTCGTATGTTCTCTTTTATCTTCACAGAAAACAAAAACAAGCACATCTCTACCCAATACCCATGTCTTAGACTAAATATGTCTAAAGAAGAACGTGTCCTAAAATACAACTGTATGCTTATGTTTAGACTGATGAATTGCAACAAGAGTGATGTTTAGTGCAATGATTATGGTAACTCAGAAAAATTTAAATAAATAATGTTACTTTGAGTCTAAATTTTAGTTTAACTTAATTTAATTTGTAAATGTATTGAAAAGTAGTGCAAGTTACATATTAGAAAAGAAAAGAAATTTACGTTAAAAGTTATGTATTTTATATTCTGATTTTTTTTTATGTTTAAAAGAAAGCTCAGATCATCAACAATCTAACTTGAACTTGGCTGTAAAACTAGTTTGTATATATATTATTTTGACAATGAAAAAGAGATTAATTTATTGGTTTTCAATATCAAAACATTCCTTAAAAATTTAACATTAAAACATTCCTTAATAACTTCTACATTTTTTAATTTTTTGAAAATTTAATATTGAATTTATATGCAAAATTCATCATGGTCTAAATTAGACAGAACCTAATCAGTCAATATTGATTACATAACATGGAAGCAGCTGCTAACAATGTATGATTACAGTCCAATATCGTATATTATTCACACATCTTGATCTGTGAAGGTATGGCCAAACCCTTTTACCAGTTGCACTGCAATTTATAGCAAGCAGCTCCTCCATTCATTAAAAGGTGTAAAAATGGTTTTAAACCCAGAAAGAAAAGATATAATAAGAGGACCATCAACCCAACTTGTTGGGTTAAATGATTCACTAAGAGCAATTAGATCTGCACAACCTGGTGACCCATTTTCTCCTTCAAGTAGGTAGAGCTCTCATCTTACATATGGGGCACAGGTTCTTGTGCATTAACCATTGTTTGATACAGCCGGAATGGAAATCATGTCCACATTCTAGCATGCCAAGATCCTCCCCATTCACATATTCTTCCTGTCATAATGCAAATTGAGCAAAGTTCAGAAATGCATAGCACAATTTAGATGTGCAAAAGATTAAAGCAGTTGTGTGCATCTGTTGGTGGACTGATACCTGACAGATACAACATGGCTCCAAATCCGCCTGGGATTCCATTGAAAGAGCCAGATATTGCTTCTGTTTCATTAATTTAACAATGGTTTCCTCAGTTAGCCCTGTGCTCACATCTCCTATGCGCTCTTCCAATGCCAGCAACTCCTGAGAGTCTCACTGAATCAGAACTAAAACATCCAGCATCAATTTACTAGCAGAAAACTCATTTACCCAATCTTTACCTCGTAAGACATGTTATCAACATCAAGACGCATATCTCTGTGCCTGTCGTGCACTTCAGCCATACCCTGATATATGAATGGATCAAAAAGCATATAATCCTGAAATAGCATTGCACCATAGGTCAAAAGCAACACAAAGTGATATAATACACTGGCTGAGCAAAGACAGCATTTTCGAGATCAATGATGCATATTGCAATAAAAAGACTCGTCTAAAAAACCTTGTGGTGTAACTGCTACCATAAGCAAGTAGCAACAATTTCGTTTTTAAGAACATAAAGAGAATGTCTTAGCATCGTATGCATGTACACACCTTATACAATGCATTATTTTTCTGCTGATATGGGCCAAGCATATGTCACATTTATTGCCTCCTTATGGTGAGGAATGGAAATTCTTACATTCTTCTCCACATGAACTCATGGATGACAAATAAAGCTAAATGTTATTCCATGCAGATTGTGCAAACATTACAGAAAAACTGTACCTAAGAAGAAAGTAAGATGAAGTTGCTCAATGCTCAACTAGTCCAGAAATCAGATCTGTAAAATATAACCAAAAGGAAAACACTACAATACAATGGGAAATGTATCTTCCTAGAAACAAATTCAGGGCCATGGTGCTCGATCTTATAATAGATGACACTCATTTGGCCTGTGATGCTATCATCAACATATATCAAGCCTAGAAGAGTTTACCACAAACAACGCCAATGTAACATATGCTCTGGATAGTAACACAGGCTTAGCTTTGTTTGGCTAAGCCAGATGCCTTCAAATTGAAAACGGAATCTAACGGTAATTTGAGTAGAATTTAGAGCCTGTAGGAATAATCAGGTGTTACCAACACAAATGTATGAACTAATGTGACTAGAGGTACGTGTGGCAACTGGCATTGCAACCAAAGCAAGGGACACAATAATCTCAATGATCACAAGAATGAACGATGAAGTTATAACAATATAGAGAATACACAGTTTCAGAATCAACTGAACCTCAACTCGTAAGTTTTCACCCCTGCGCATGGCATTCAAGACTTGACGAATCTGGCAAGCAGAGATGAACTTAAACAGTTAGTGAAAAATTCACAACAACCTTGAGTCTCCACTAAAATAGCATAACATAATTCACTGCTATTCAAAATTAGTCAAAGACTAACACGTTTCCATATTCCAAATGTAATAAGTGTGGAACCATATATTTATAACCAAGAACTAGCTAGCACAGAATCATATGCCACTTCAATTCACCTGAAAGAAAAAACTCAACATGTCCCACAAATCTATTTAGTGTAAAAACTGAAGTTCAAGAAATAAAGAACCAAGCCATAATATAGAATTATTTTAATTCTCCCAAAAGAATATCAGTCACTTCATCAGCAGCTGCTCACATACATTATCCATTCATCAGATAATTATAGTAAAAAGTATTTATCAATATAAAGTGCCTGAAGTTTATATATAATGACCATTGCATATATGGTAATTTTTTCATTTTTATCCTGTGAATGTTAGACAAGTTGACTGCTCAAACAACAGAGCAGTGTGAACAGTAAAGTTAAGAAGTAAAAGAATATAAACACGTGCTCCCAGATACTCCGTGAGAGACAGACCTAACCTCTGATATTAATCGGTGTCTCCCTTCAATATCAGCAGCTAAAGCTCTCAATGAACGGGGCATACCAAGAACATTATCACCTCTTCCATCCATCAGAAAAGCAGACCTTGGAAGTGATTGATTCTGTCCCTGGCTACCGGAAGCAGATGGTACTGTCTCCTGTGGTGAAGCAGAAGGTCCAGAAGACAAGGAAGGAAAATGACTATTGTGACGTCCAGATTCAGAGTCTATAGAGGGAAACAGAGACCAAGGAGCAAATTCTGTGGATCTTTGCTGATTATGTGCAGTGGGATCATGAAGGGGGAACCACGTAGGAGGGGGCAGAGGATGGATGCTTGAGGGTGTAATTCTACTTGAGTGAGCATTGCCTGAAGTGCTCAAGCGTCCAAAGGACATACCCCACCCTGCTGGGTCCTGTGCAATGTTTCTAATCTCATTAAGAGGCACAAACATGGGATGATCTATGTTATTTCTTGGGGTGCTTCTTATATTCACTTCCTCTCCCATTGCAGCAATCCTCTCTCCAGGATCGATAGAAGTTGATGGAGTTCCCAATCTTAAAAAGTAAGATCCGTTCCAAGGTGAAGCATATGCATTTCTTGATGAAGCAGAAGCATTAATATTATAAGATTGACCCTGAGAAGTGCTGGAGTTTGAAGCTGCTGAAGTTGATCTTAAGTCCAGGGACCAATAATTAGAATGTGTGGTACCTCCTGTTGTAGATAAAGTAAATGGTACAGTTTCCTGTTGATGTCCTGCATTTACTCTACTGCCTATATGTCTGAGAGGGTCAACATATCCTGAGTCACTAGAATGATATGCATCAGAAGCTACCCCTCTCATGCCAAAACCATTTCTGTAGTTCACCTGCTCAGGAATACTAATACTAGGAGAACTCCTTGAAGGTGTAGACAATAAGTTGCTAGAAGTGCTATGATGATTAGAAGCAGCACGCCATACATCATTTTCAGCTTGTGGAAAGCAAGTTGAACTTCCACCTGCATAAGAATGCGCAGAAGTACCTTCCAGAGCCTTTCTCTTGCAAGATAAACCCCAACCTCCAAGAGAAGAGCCCGAACCACCATCAATTTCCTTTACAATAAAACCAGAATTTCGAGAGGAGGTACCAATGTCCTCAGAAACACCAGATGAAGATGCTTGCTCAATTTGTTTTCCATCCAAGTTTATACTCTCAGAGCCTGCAACACCTCCCTGATAGTGGCAAGTATGTCCACCATCAGCCACACACCCTGAATTTGGATTCAGATTCTGCGGAGCATGATTAGAACTGGAACCTCGTAAAAGCAAATTACCACTTCTAACCTGATTGCCACTGTTGCCAATGCCAACTCTCTCTGGGAAAAGGAGATTAGGAATATCAACTGGTTCCAGCTGCCTTTCTTCAGACCTTGAACCAACAACAGTATGAAGATTGACAGAAGAAGGCCATCTTTCTTCCCCTTTTATCTCGTCATCAATGACCTGACTTTCTGAATGAAAACTAGAGCTAGATTCACCTGTATTCCAGCTAGTAAACCTCTGGACACTACGAGTAGTAGCATTTACACAAGATGCCTCATCAGAAGATACAGTACTACTTGCCAAACTGCTTTCTACTGGATTCAGGATATTATTCAAAGAAGTCTGTTGACTCATATCAGTGTTGTTTGAAAAAGTTCTTGGATCAATGTCAATATCTTCCCAGAAGAAATCAATGGCACACCTTTGTCTTTGCATCAGAGTCGATTTACCCCACCTAATAAAATGTCAAAGATGCCAAATGTACTCCAATTATCCAGCAGGGACAGTGGTTCATGTTACATATCTTTTAGGAACTTACTAGAATACAACCAGCGAAAAATAAAAATCGACAATGCCTAGAAGGCAATAAAGAAAGACAAATATAGACAATTATCCGAAAACAGAAAAAAAAGTACCAATAGGATAAAAATTTAAGAGAATGTGTGGATGAAATAGTAGCATAAAAATGAAAATGCATATAACTTGTCTGCTAACCCTGGATGACATCTGCAAACCTAAAAATTTTAACACAAACAATCTTCAGCAAATGTTGATACTATCTGAAGAAGATATTAAGACCTTATCAATGTGCAAAATTCCTGATTGAATCAAGGGTAATAAGTTGGTGGACTGTATATGGAATATACTCGTTGCACAAAGCACGCTCTTGGCATTAAGCTCAGACCTTGCTCCATCGTATTAACTCGCTCCATATAGCATTGAGCAAGTCCAAATTCTGAAAGTCATAGTAACAGATTATTTAGGTCAACAACATGCAGAGCTGCTACACTAGCGTATTCAACACCATCCTACTAGTACAACTCAAGATTGTTCATTGTATTGCCAGGTGGAAACAATGGGCACTAGATATATGCACACTTTTCTTCTCATACTTTTCTTCTCATACAATATATACAAACCTTTGTTCCAGGTTCACTGAGGTCATCAGTTGGCAATGATCACATACAGTTGCTTATAAGCTGATTACTGGTTCAGTTTGGATCATTATCAGCATGCTAATACATTGCCTTTGCAACTACTGGACTACACAGAAATCAACATCACATTGTAATCTTTACACCACGTTCCCACATGCTGTTAGTGTAGAACGATGTAAAATGATGCTCAGTTACAGAACAATGACGGAAGACTTAATCTATTTCCCAATATAATTATAGCACACAAGCAGAAAACATGAAGAATGAATTTAGCTTAAGCTGTTATAACTTATTAAGTATTAGTAACATAACCCAACCCAAAGCAAGGGTGGAAATACCCTATCGATCAAAAATTTTTGAAAAGGAATATTACTTACTAGAATCAAAATATTGAACTACATAAAACCTACCCCACCGTGTGTAGTTACAATATTCACCCAATTGAAATTATGTACATCCACCACATAAAACACGAGGTTCAGGTTCAGCATCAAAATATAAGAATTAAAAATTCCCCACGAGCTTGTATTCCAGATAAAGAAATTATTCACAACTTGCAAAAAAGATCAACAAGTTTATGCTTTAAAAAAATAGAACAATAAAAAGTTATATTAGAACAATCCCAAACATGGGTCACCCAGATCTTTTCTGTTCCACCACAATTCCACAAAATTTAAGCAACCCAGAAGGCAAATGCCAAAATCCCAAAAGTTGCTACCAAAAAGATTCAACCTTTACCGTCAAAACAACAAATAAATTAAGAGAAGTACCTGAGAGACTCAGCAGTGAGTGGGAGGACCAATATGGAAGTAAAGGATTAAATGGGTAATAAATTAGCTACCAAGAGTAGCGAAAAGAAATGAGGATAATCAGAAACGCCTTTCTCTTTTTTTTTTTAAAACTGTTTTTTATTTGCAATTTTTCTTATGATTTTTTAACTCTCTCTCTCTTACTCCGTAAACGTATAAAATTTTCCCATTCTCTGTAATCAGTTACTCTCTTTTGTGCAGAGAGAACGGAAAATGTCTGATCAGAAAAAAGGAAAGAACAGAGAGGTTCGGTTTAGGCCATGGAAAGGAAGAGAGAGGAAAGGCTATGAGTTTTTTATAATTATTCTTACCATTCTTATTTTTACTATTTACTTCTACTACCATAAATTATGCTTGCCTTTTATTATATATTGTGAATTTGAGATTATATTATTGGTGTTTTTGTTGACTCAATAAGCTAACGTGTATTGTGTTCACATGATTTTGGGACTTTTAAGGAATTAAGTGTAGTGGTGGTGGCGGCAACGGCGGCGGAGACGTCGGCGTCACAGAGTTATCGGAGGGATGTTTTGTCACTGTTTAGTGTACACGTAACTTTCATGCAATGGCGGGGGGCCCATAGAGAGTTGCCTTACTGAAAATGGTTTTGTAGCTATTTCTAGTAATCCAAATACGCTCATGCAATGGCGGGGGGCCCATAGAGAGTTGTCTTACTGAAAATGGTTTTGTAGCTATTTCTAGTAATCCAAATACGCTGAAGTCTAAACCAGAGGTTTATACTACATTTAATAGTTAAAAAGAAATCATATCAAAATTAAACAGGCCAAGGCCCCATTTGATTTTCCTATTCAATACAATTCCCAGCGCAACCAATTAGAATGGGCTTAGGTCTGGTTTTTCTACCAAAAGAAACCTATCTCACTTACTCCTTGGGTTCTAAGGGTAGTGTAGTACCTTTTGTGAAGCTTACCCAATTTAACCCCCCTAAGGAAACACAAAAACCGTTGAGCTTTAATATAGCCCAAATTCGATATTGAAGTTCAAGTATAACAAGCACTAAAGCTTTAATTACAATGTTTTAAAAATTGCATCGTAAATAAAACCATTAAGATAATAGATTTAAGATTTAAAAGGTTCGACTTATATTACACTATCATAAAACTAATATATACTAAAAAGTGAACAAATTTGAATAATTTGAAATAGGGTTAAAGAACGAGAGTATCCTTTTTTTTAGAATTTAAAAAATTCGTTAAAAAATAGATAAGTTTACAACAAGAGAGGGACTCTCCCATGTAAGATAGACATACTTGAAACACTGATATATCTAGGTTAAGACAAAACGACAACGTCAGAACAATGTTTAGTGAGCAAAGTTGTTTAATATTTAGGGTATAACGAAACACGTCTTTCTCAAATCTTCAGATGTTTGTTGATTTGGGAGGGGTTTTTTCTACTCTTTTCTCCGTACAAAGAAGATCTCAACTCAGGTAACATACTCAACTTCATAATAGACTTTTAGAGATTAGGGCATAACGATATTGTTTTCCGACTCTTCAAATGTTGCTTTCTTTTGGAGGTTTAGGGGTTCAGCTCTGCGGTGACTAGTCGGAGGGGGTGATCTCAACTCAAGTAAGCTTTCTCAACTCAGTTTGATTCCATCCTTTATATATATGAATCTTCACAAAATAGCAAACTATATGTTGATAACAGGGATCTGGAGGGACAATGGTGTTCCTTTAAGCATGACACGACTAAGGAAGAAGCATATATGAGAAAGCCCCTTCCTTTCCAACAGGTGAGTCCAGATCCACCTATGCTTTAGTAGTTTTTTTGTGAGTAGGTGAATGAATAATCTGCTAGAATCCAGGAATTTCTATGCCTAGAGATCACTACTTTTCTGAACTGTTCTGAACTGAACCCAGGTTGTATGAAACTTTTTTGAGTGACATGAATTAGAAATAGACAACGAGGATAATATTCTCCATGTGAGAGTCATTCCTCCACTACAGTGCAGGTTCAACTGATTTGTAATCAGTTGTTGCCTTATGCTAGCAATAGTGAGTTCTATAAGAGAGATTAGAGTATTAGATTTCTCTTTATACCTTCTGCTATTCCTCTCATTCCAAACTGCTTGAGTACATACAGCAACCGAGACCATTATAATATCCCTATCATATTTAGAAATATGTAAATGAGATAACTCTAGTAGGATGTCATAGAGTCTGCAATAGTTAAACCTAGGAGCACATAGTCTAGAGATTTTAGCCCAAATCTCTTTAGAGAAAACACACTCGAAGAAGAGATGGTCTCTAGTTTCATCCTCTAGGTTGCAAAGAATACATATCTTAGAAGAGGATAGGAACTTCAGCCTATCCAAAGTGCTGATTTTGTTCAACATAGCTAGCCAGAGAAGAAAACTAGCATTTGGTTTAAGAACCTTGTTCCAAATCAGGGGATACCATCCTACTCTATTAGTTGTCCCATCCCTCAACTTTGTAGCTTTCCTTATAGTTATTTCTAAAACTAGAATCCCATTCCATAAATAAATATCTCTCTCTCTGAGGCTTCTAAATTGTGGAATGGGCAAGAGTCTAATCTTATTTGATGATAACATCCAAATCTCGATTTTAATTGTTTCATGGAGCTTAGTTTTCTTAGGGAAACCCTCCAATCGAGTTCTTACCAACTAATTATGAATTAAAGCTCCTTGCCCTGTCTAGTTATCATACCATAAGGAAATTCTTTCCCTTCCCCCTATTTGACAAGTTATATACTGAACTTCCTCCCTCATTCTAAGAATTTAGTTAAAGAACCAAGAGTAACTGTCTTTGATTCTTAAAGCCCAAAGACTCTCACCTTTTAATATATATATGCGAATCCATTTGATCCACATTGATTGTTTTTGACTTAGGATTCTCCAAATCCTCTTGGTCATAAGTAACCTGTTTTTCTTGCTAATTGACTCCAATCCTAATCATCCTTCCTCTTTCGGTTGACAGATATTCTTCCAACTAACTTTTTTTATTCCTTTCTCACCATTTCCTTTCCCCCAATAGAAACTGCTTCATCAGTTTTTCAATTGTTTTAATAAGCCCTTCAGAGAGAAATAGGTAGGAACACCAGTAAGTTTGCATTGACATTACTATCGACTTCAAAAGCTGAAGTTTTCCTCCATAGGATAGGGCTTTATTAGTCCATGATCCCAATATTTTTTGGATTTTTTTCTATTAATGGGACACATTCACAAAACCTTAGCCTCCTGAATGAGATAGGAATGCCCAGATATAGAAGAGGAGGATCTTTGATTTCCATACTTGTAGCTAGAGACAAGGCATTAAGAAGGTGAGAAGCACTTTTGGAGAGCATGAAATAAATTTTATGGAGATTGATACTCAGACTTGACACCTCCTTAAAAGAATTGAGAGTACTCACCAGAAGAGAGACTGAGTGAACATTAGCCTTACTTAAAAGAATAAGATCATTTGCGAAACATAAGCTTGTTAGAGAAAGCTTCTTACATTTGGAATGGTATCTGAATCTGGAGTCCTTTGAAGTGTTAGGCTTCAACATTTGAGTAAGAGCCTCCATTCAAATTAGGAATAGGTATGGGGACAGAGGATCCCTTTGCTTAAGTCATTTTTTGCCTTTAAACATCTCCGTGGGGCTCTCATTAATTAATTTTCCATAGGAAGCAGTAGTAATGCATTCTTAAATCCACCTTATGAAACTATGGGGGAATTTCATAACCTCCATAATTTGTAGTAGAAAACTCCAGTTCACACTATCAAAAGCTTTCTATAATTCCACTTGAATAGTATAGTTTTGAGGGCTTTTGCTGCGATTATACCCTTTTAAAAACTCATGCACTAGAAGAAATTATCCCCAATATCCCTGCTGCTCATAAAAGCTCCTTGATTCTTGCTATTGAGTAAGTGTAAAATCTCCTTCAGCCTATTTGCCAAAATATTGGCGATGATCTTATAAGGAAAATTAGTATAAGAAATAAGTATGAATTCATCTTGTGAGCATTCTGGTTGGAAGCAAATTTAGAGATTTCTGTGAATTGAATTGGCTCTAGTGATCTTCTGAAAATTTTAGAGGAAGTGATTATCTTGAAAATGGTATATAGCATGCAATTTTTGGATATCAGATTTGAGAGTTATGAGTTTTCAAAAACTGAATCTGAATTAGGTTATTGACTGCTGATCAGGGTAGTCACTTGTTTGGCAGTTTTGGACTTGTTAGAGATGGAATTGGCTTTTAAGCTCTTCATGAAACTTGATGTATGTGGTTTTATCTTTCCAGTGATATAAGGTAGTGATTTTTTAGACATTTATACAAGGAGTTATGCTGTTTTGAAATTTGCTGTCCAGATTGGGTAATGTCAGTGGGCAGATTCTTTGGTGAATTGTTTGACCTAGTTAGCAATTGAATTTGCTTTCATGTTGTACATGAAAGTTGTAGAAAACATTGTGATCTTTCTGGGCATATTTATTGTGTAAATTTTGACTGAAGAACTGAGAAGTTAGGGATTTTACAAAATACTGCACTGTTATGGAGAGGCATGGACTGAACAGAAACTTTGATTGGATTTTTGACACCCTTAGGGGTGAAATTGATTTTTGTGTTCTACATGAAACTTGTAGAGGTTTTCATGATCTTTCCAACGAG
>JAOTBA010000205.1:31214741-31225026 GCA_025629845.1 Erythroxylum squamatum
CCTATAATATACATCCTCTATGATTGTTCTTTCCATTTCTTCTTGGCATCTAGCTCTTCAGATGTCTCATTCTCACTATAAAATGTCTTGATGTGTCTCTACTTTACGCCCCAATCTTCTTCTTCTTCTTCTTCTTCTTTTTATATTAATTATTTAAAACAAAAGATAGTGAAAAAGCCTTAGACTAAAGAACTAAACTAATCGCCTTTCTGGCAACGGTGCCAAAAACTTCATCGCAGTTTTTCGATATAAGTAAGTTTTTAATATTTAACCTTAATATTCTGCAAGCGTACAGGTCGTTTGTGTAGTACCTAAGTTATCGATCCTACGGGGAGTGCTAATCTAATCCTAGAATCTAAGGTCAGAAACTATTAAACATAAATTTAACATACATTGAATTTAAACACAAGAACCAAATAGATCAAACAAATCAAATCAAATAACAAAATAATAATTGACAATTAACACTTAACGAAAACAATCAATGAACAATGATTAACAATTTTAGATTAAAATGAATAACAAATAATGAAAATTGATTGATTTTTTGAACGATGATAGCACACCATAGAATTCAAGCTAGTGAGTTAACCAAAAGAGAAAAGGAGGAAATTATTTATCTTTAATGCTAACCTAACTAATTACGATTTATCGAATTAATAATTCTAGATGATCCTAGGGTCAATTACTCGCTCTCAAGTTATAATTGAACCCTAAAGTATAAACCCTAATCAGATTATGGGAAATTATAATCTCTCAATTAACAACCTATCCAAAACCTAATTAGTTCTTTCCAAAACCTAATTAGTTCTTAAGTTCTCTAATAAACAATTGGAAACCTATACATGATCTCTGTA
Source organism: Erythroxylum squamatum (assembly GCA_025629845.1). Lineage (NCBI taxonomy): Eukaryota > Viridiplantae > Streptophyta > Magnoliopsida > Malpighiales > Erythroxylaceae > Erythroxylum > Erythroxylum squamatum. The sequence goes on from JAOTBA010000205.1 coordinate 31,215,599, forward strand.
AACAAGATTTACCAACCTGATTTAATTATGAATATATCTCGTGCAGAATTAAACCACAATTAATTCAATAAACATATAAAATAATTAGATTTCATTAAATCAAAAATAATATTCCAAAGGTGAGTATAGAACATCAATCAATAATTCAACTCTATCATCAAACTATATATCACAATTCTACAATCAAATAAAACTGAAATACATAGGAATAGAACTCGAATGGACAATGGGAGGCCGCGACTTCGAAAAGCTTCTTATTCTGGGAAGCACGTCGAGTCTGTGTTGTCTTCCTTTTCTCTCTTCCTTCTTCTCTTTCTCAATCTCTCAAAGTTCTCTCCTTTAAGGTTTCGTTGTGCTGGTTGATCAAAAGCCCTTTCTTTTTGTTTGTTCTATTTATGTTCTTTTATGCTTAGGGATGAACTAGGGTTTTTTCAAGGTCTAAAAGGTCCAAACAATCCCCCGAAACGTGAAGTTTGGGAGTGGTTGCGCGTCTGCCTGACGCAGGCCACGACCTTAGCCCTTCAGGCCACAATCGTGGCCTACATCTAAGCCTTCTATCACGATTGTGGCCTGTTGTGCCATGATCGTGGGCCATTTCCTGGGCTTCTGTCACGATTATGGCCTGTTGTGCCTTGATCGTAGGCTATTGTTTCGGCCTGAATGTCTTCAAAATTTCTCCGTTCTTCGATGTTGATCCTGAAATACTAACAAACACATCAAGGTACCTCAAAAACATCATATTTAAGCTCAAAGGATTGTTCCAACCCATAAAACACTTAAAACATAAATAAATCAAAAACTAACACAATTCTACCCTAAACACATATTAAACAATCAAATAAAAGGCTAAACACATATCAAACTATACCTTAAAGTACAATACATTTCACACCTATCGAACACAAAAGGAAGCTGGATTGTGTATGTACAATTTTTAGCTTATTTCAAAACTACTAATGAGTTTATTATTTTGATGAAAAGAAATTTAAGAACAAAATGAAGATCAAACTAATAACAAAAGAAGATCAAGGCTTATTGATACACTCATATTTTCATATATCTTTAGGACTTAATTCAGAGTCATTTATGTTCATTTTACGTTCATCAAAATCATTGTACATTTGGTACTATTAATTGTAATCATTTCACTTTATTACATGAGTCTTCTCATTCATCAAGACATATTGAATCCTTTGGTTTTAATAGAAAAGCCTCTTGATCTTTCAAACACTCTTTTGGGAACATTTTAGGAAATGTTTAAATCATAATTGCATTAAAAAAAAGTTGAGTTTGAGCATTTTAAGTTGTTAAAATAATGTTTTTAGGGAGATTGGTCAACCTGATATAGATTAATAGTTGATCAATGTAGGTTAAAGTTATTAAATTTGATATATCTAATTTTTTAAAACTTGGTTATTGTTTTAGTTGAACAATATGTCGTATTGGTCGACTAATATGTCTATTTATTGACTAGAGTCTCAACGGCTAGTGAATTTATGCATTTAATGCACACTAGTCAACCAATATGCCATACTATTTGACTAATTGTCTCTGTAACTAATTGTAATGGCTAGTTTTTGCCTCCAATGACCAGTAAAGGTCCTAAAACTCTAAAAATACATATTTTCTCATCAGTTTTAGCATTTAAAAAAACATTTGGGAGTCTTTTACAAACTTTTCTAGGTGTTTTCCAATCATTTGAGCATCATCATCTCATATTTGTGGGTGTGAGCCTTTTTGGAGTTATCAAGTGATAAAATGAGGTATTTTGAATTGCCTATTTGGTTAAGGCATTATATATCTAAATGAGAGTGAGGTTCCTCTTCACCTTAGAAGAAGATTGTAAAAGGGTTCCTCTTTGTCAAAAACAATTGTACAAAAGTTATTCTTAGCCTCTAAAGAAGAATTATAGTGGAATTCCAAAAAGAGTCTTAGAAGTAGATGTAGGTAAGAGTTGTTTGCTAAACCACTACAAATTGGTTCACTTTCTTCCCTATCCTCATTAAATTATTGTTCAATTTTTTTATTAATTTATATTAAATAATTCCCCTTATTCTTATATATATTGATTTTTGATAATTGACTATGGATATAAAAATTTGTTAAATTTTATAAATACCTAATTTACACCCCTCCACTCTCTTGGTTATCATTAGGACTGATGAGTGGTATTAGAGCAGGTTTATTAGGCTAGTATTTCTAGTAAAATCATATAACAAATTCTTAATGCCATTATCTTGGAGAATTATCATCATCATTTAACCAAGAAGGATAAAATATTAGTAGAGAACCTTTCTTTCACGAGAATGACCTCTTTTGGAAAATTAGGATGAGATTTTTCTTAATGGTAAAAAATGTTGACCTATGTCAAATTGTTCCAAATGGTCCCCTTATTCCACAAAAATTGTAGATAATAAAAAGTACCCAAAATAAAGGAAGAGTGGCAATCTCAAGATAATATATTAATTTCCTTAAACAGTAGGACTAAATGGATCATGAATTTAATATACTTTAAAAGTTACACATAAAAGAACAAATCAAGTTAAGGAAAGAAAAGTTAGCATGCTAACACACTAATATAAATTGTTTTAAATGAAGCATGATGAAAATATATCTAGCAGGTACGCTAGATTTATTGATATTATCAATGCTCTTAAAGGTCTTAAAAAGAGCTAAACTAATCTTTAAATGGCAAGAAATTTGCTTAGGTCACTTTCAAAGACATGGGAAGCTAAATTGATAGCTATATAAGAAGCCAAAGATCTAATAACCCTATCATTGAAGGAATTTATTGGATCTCTTATTACATACAAAATGAGTCTCCAAAACCCAAAGCATCCCTTCATTATATAGAATTATATACTGTATATAATTATTTTCAATTTTTAAAATTCTAACTTGATAATTCAAGAGAAGGTCATGGTGAGACAAGCTATTTATCATTACAATAGGTGTCAAGTGGAAGTGTGGGTGTAACGCACCACTCTTGTAGTGTATATCCCCAAACATACCGACGGTATTTAGAAATACACTCTATAAGGGTGGTGTGCTAGGACGGTCAAACAATCGAACTCATATAAATTTTTCAAATATCACACGTATATTACAGAAAACCACTAATCAAATTGGGCCCTATTTTTTTATAGACATCATAATCACAATTATTATTACATTCATTGATCAACCTCATTTACAAACATTTCCAATTTGGAAAGCCATTACAAAACAAAATTATTCAGATACACGTGGTACAATAATTGCAGAATACATTCTTTAATACAAAAAAATAGAAAATCTATGCAGTCGCGAACTGATTTCGACCTCTATCTTTTATCTGAATGCAGTGGCTAGACTCCAATTTGTTTAACTGGAGATCTTCTCTGAGCCTAAAAAATGTTGCAAATTTTAGGTTGAGTTCTGAGAACTCAGTGAGTGGATCATCCTTAATGGCTCACTCAATCACATAACACATCAATTCATACACTCACAAAATTCACATCACTTCATCAATTCAACATGTTGAGTCATATAAATTTTATATTCACTTAAATCATATTTCACATTCAGAAATCATTTAAACTATTTATTTCAACCATTTAAATCATAAAGATCAAATGCATATGCAATACTTATGAGACTCATTTTCAATTGTTATTGTTGTGACCGAGTGCCTACAACTATCCCGTATCCATTGTGGATACCAGGCTCATTAATAAATGTCCCTTATCCGTTGGAGATACAAGGTTCATTTTACATAGTGAGGTAGAGACTCTTACCACATTCTGAGCTTTAAGTTCTTTTTCACTTTATGAGCTTTAAGCTCTTTTTCGGTGGCTACTCCGATCACAACAAATTTTATATGTTCATGAATTCGTGTAATGAAATGTATCATATTCACATATATTTAATCAATCACTTGATTTTAGTTTCACAATCACAATCACATTTAACATCAAACTTTGGTCTAGCATTCAACAATAATGTTGAGTATCACTTATTTCATTCACATTCACATTCACATTCAATGAAGCACTTCCTATGTTCTTACATTTATCAAACTCCTCGGACTATTAATGTCCGAAATTGTCTCAATCACATTCACTTTCAGTAGTAATTCAATACAAAAATTTAAAACATAACAAACAATGAAAGTAAGAACATCTAGGTTGACTCATAGTACGCTCCAGATTAGCATTTTCTTCCTTGATCCAGAAACATCTGGATGTGGAAGTTCTATCCTATAAATCAACATTATGGAATACACATATTGCACACACATTATTAATTATAGAATCACATAAAACATTCAATTGTACATATATGTATAAGTGTAATGTATAATGCATGCTCAATTTGATTATTCTGGGTATCTTTCCTTTATTCACATCTCATGATAATTTATACTTCAAAACTCATATATGTCTAATTTGAACTTAGGTTTACACCTCAAGAACACTTGGTTATTCTAATGTCATAATTCAATTGCTCGTCATTTCTTTTTTTAGCACTATATGCTCTCATAATATCCAAACTCTCATTTAATCTTACTTGATACACATTACTCATTTCCTTACAATCACATTACTCATTTCTAAAAACACTTTTATATCATTAACAACTCATAACTTCTAAATGGAGATACATTCATATATCATATCTTGCGAAACTTGATCTTCCTAAGTTCATCAATCAACCATTTATCAATCCTTTCTCTAGTGAATTCATATGACAATGAAATTTGGTGGAGAGGAAGGACAATGTGTGAGGAGCTTGTGGTTCAAATTTCAAGTTAATCGGAGGTCCAGAGAAGGAGTTATGGTCAAAAGAGTGAAGGGTGTTGAAAGTTGTCAAATAGCAGTGCACATTCTCTCTCACAATCGTGCTTCTGCACTATCGTGCAACCTCATGATGTTTCCTCTCTATCATGATCGTGCTTGTGCACAATCGTGCAACTCCCTGATTTTCCTCTCTGTCATGATCGTACTTGTGCACAATCATACACTACCTAATGATCCTTTATTCAAGCATCATTCCAGCTTTTTTTTCAAAACAAATTTTTGGATCAATTTTTCATAGCCATTTTGACAAGGAAAATGGAGTATTTAGGCAATACATTCTTCTAAAAAATGTTTCCATATGTCTTAAATTTCCAATGACACTAATTTCATGCAGTTTGGTTTAATATTTTGCAAGTTATACCTAAATTACTACAGACTGTTCCCAAACCTCGACAGCACACTGTAGTACTTAACTTCAAGAAAAATTTTGAAACTCTTAGAGACAAAATTCAAGTTTGATTTCTTCATGAAAAATATAGCCATTTGTTTCTATTTTAATCTAAACTTAAAATAATCCCATTTGGATATGTACCAATCAAGATATGGCTAAAATACATATGCATGTTGAGTGAAAACACTCCATCTAACATATTCCAACACACTTCATCATCATTTTCATCCTAGTTCATCTCTTTTGCTTAGTCTATCATTTTTAGCTGATGTCCTTTTTATTTCCTCTTCATTCCTAACTCCATTTCAGCTTATTATCATCCATAAACAAATTATAGTCCATGATTGATCGTGAACACTAAAAATAGAACATAAAACCTATTATCTATCAAAATTTTCTGCACTTTTTCCTACACCATCTTTAATGATCATTCTAACTCAAATCGTCTCAACAACATCTTATGAAATATTGATCATCATATATATAAAAGCAAGACCTGAATCTACCCACATTTCTCATTCACATTTAGCATGTACCCACCCTCATTTTATGATCATTTAACTCTTAACTATCATCAAAACATGTTTCATTTAACAAATAAAGAAGGTCGAGTAGGTTAGATTCTTCTTCAAGAAGAAGACACATGATCTTGAAGAAACACGTGAAAAATGATGGCAAAGTTCACAATGGTGAGAGTTGAAAGTATCGTGGAAATGAAGAAGAAATGTAGAAGATGAAGATCGTAAATGAAGAGAGAAGAAGAAAGCACCAAATGAAAATGAAAGACAAAAGATAGTCTTTCAAGTGAAGGAAATATTGTGGTCTAATGGATCTTCTTTCTTAACCAGTCCATTTGTCTCCAATTTCTAATCCAATTGTCTCCCAATTTTTTATGATGTTCGTCATTAAATCTTAATATCACTTATCAATAATTTCTACTGCCATTTGACACTTATTTCTACTACCATTTATTAACTGTTTTGTCCTTTGACATTTTTTCTAGTCCAAAAATACCCATAATTTTAGAAAAATCTTGAATTTCACCAAAAATTCTAAATCAATAATTTAATTTACCAGATCAACTTTTAAGTTAAAATATTCACTATCATATCATAATCACATTAAAATAATCATTTATACCTGAAAAATGTCAAATGAGTGTATGAACAAATCATTATAATGTGTGCAATAATCAAATTCATGTGTATGTATGCTATATTATACATAAGCATGAAGTGCACTTCTTAATTTTCTCATTGATATCTCTCAAATTCAGTATTCTAGGGTTCTAATCCTTAACATGGGATAACGGGATGTTGCACCCAACCATTTGGGAGAACTAAACCTAATGGGTGGTAAAGGAGGAAGAGGAGAAAGAATAAGGAGACAAGGAGGGGCGAGTTTGAAATAATAAATTAGGTCATATTAAGATAACAATATTGTCTCTTATAAGGAAAATAAATTCAAATGCATAATTGGAGTGGGAGAAAGTGAGTGGAGTTGGTCATCAATTGTTATAATATTTTGGAGGAGAAAAAAGGTTAAATTAGTTGTTGCAATGTTTAGTGACTATATAATGCATGTTAATTGTGTAATGTTGTTAGTAAGATTTTGACAACGTTTAGCTTATATTCTGATAATTTTTATATGATTTGGTATTTAATGTAGTTTAAATTTTGTTAGGCCTTTTTCTATCTCTCCAATAAATAATGAACAAATTCAGGCAACATTTAGGTAACTTGAAGTGATTTGGGATGATTTTAGAGTAAGTAGTCAAAATATAGCATTAAAATAGTACCATATTGCTAAATATAGGGGTAATATAAGGTCTAATATAGACCCATGTCGAATGTTGTTTCATTCTATTTTTTATTTTTTTAACCAAAATAACATGGGAATAATATGGGGTTGTGTTAGACCTATGTTGTTCATAACTTCTACATAAAATGAAGTCGAGAGGGTGAAAAGCAGCAAAGCCGTGTTTGACCTATATATGACAAAATTTATAGGGTTTCATGATAGAAAGACATGATTAAGAGAAGAGAAAAGAGAGAGAGATATTGTAGAGAGCTAAAAATCACTCTTAAGGCTAAGGAGACTCAAGAGCATATTAAGGAGAAGCAATCTTAGGGAAAAGTAAGACTATATCTAATCAATCAAGAAGCATCAAGATTAAAAAGCCATGAAATCATTTTTATCTCTTTTTTATTTACAGTTCTTTGTAGTTCTTTTAATTTTATTGTGAACTAAATTGGGAAATATATTTAGATGTAATGAACTCATGAATTTATGTTTTGAATTGGTTTCTTTGGTTTAATAAAAGGTTTCTAGGTTTTTAGATATATTTTTTTATGTTATATATCTTGTTGAATTAAAGAATGAGGGTTAAAGATTCAAAAATTAGATTCATATATTAAAATTAAGAGATGATTTGTATGTTTAGATCATAACATGACTAACAAGGTTTGAATGTGGTATTTTAAGAGAGAACTAAATGATCTTTTAAAGTTTAAGTTAAAACTTATAATGGGAATTCACATAGTGAGTTAATTCATTCTTAAAGGTTTCGATTCGAAAGAGATTTCAATCAATCAACTTAAGGAAAAGGATTATATATTGTAAGAGAGAATATGATTGTAACTTAGGAATTTCTATTGGTCCAAGTAACTATGTTTAATCATTGAATTAAGATAAATTTCAAAATAGAGAAGTTCAAAGGGAATTTTACACATTGAATTAAGATAAATTTATTGCATTGGCTAATTAAATATTATTTATTGTTTAGATTAGTTTAGTTTTTTCCTAATTTATTGACTCATTTATTTAGATTGGATAATAAAAAGATCATTAGTACTAGTAACTATAGTTCTTATGGGATTAATTTGTACTTGTTGGTGCTACCTACAATTACGTCGTATGTTTATCGTTAAAATACATCAAGTTTTTTACATTGATTTTAATGACTGTAATATTAGGAAAGTCTATTTTTTATTAATCTAGTCTTTTTTCCTTTTATGTATGCTTTGTTTTTTGATCGTACATATATAAAAAGGTTCTTAAATTTACCTACTAATATAAGCATTACAAGTAACACTATCTAAGCAATTTTTTTTCTATTTTTCTATGTATTTATTTTTAATGCTCTACTTCTTAATCTTGTGTTTGTGGCTTATTTTTCAGATTTAGGTATTAATTTTTATGAACATAATCATAATGGAAGGATGGAGAGGATAGTATTATTTGGGAGATTATATTATGCCATTACTTATAGCAATATTGGAAGCTTAGAACAAGAGGCAGGTAACATGAATTTGGAAGCTTATTAGTATTGGCTATTAGCAATATTGGAAGCTTAGAACAAAAGGCAGGTAACATGAATTTGGAAGCTTAATTAGTATTGGCTATTAGCAATATTGGAAGCTTAGAACAAGAGGCAGGTAACATGAATTTGGAAGCTTAATTACTATTGGCTATTTCCTGTTATATTTATGGTGGTGACTAACCATGGATGTTAGGCATTTGAATACATATGGAAATCATATGAGTAAATAAATTTCATAGGTATTTCCCTAAAACATCCCCTATAATGATACTTACAATCCTGGACTCTCATAGGGATGGGGAATAAATAAAGCAACTATAATGACCTTGCATAGAATGGTTAAGTTCCACTTAGATTTATACAATAAAAATAGTTACAAGAGGATCAAAGATTCGAGGAGATCATGTTCAAAATAACCGTTTTAGTTGAGGAAAGCATCTAAGAAAGTTTACAGTCTCATCCACTATATAGAGCTTTCAACTAGATGGTTTGATTAGCTTATCTCTGAAGAACAACAAGGTATTTTATTCAACTACACTAAGCCAAAAGTGAGGGAATAAGTGATTGTTATACCTTAACAAGTGGAGAGGAATTGGATATTGAAGAGAATGAGAAGGAAGAGGATGAAAAGGAAGATGAAGAGGAGCCAAAGAAGAAGGTTATTGTTTAAGTTTAATTTAAACTTATCTATACTATAAGTGTACCGAATGTGTCTGATTGAACCCAAATTTATCATATAAATTGGCTTCACTTTCATAGTTTTTAATGTACTTTTTGACTCTTAATTCGTAATTTTGTGCTTAAATTAGTCCCTTACGGTGAGCTTATGTTTTATGCAATTTGTTAGTAAAATTGTGCAAATTGACATTAATTGCAT
>JAOTBA010000205.1:31253992-31265917 GCA_025629845.1 Erythroxylum squamatum
GTTTTCCGGTTCGGACCCGATTCATGCATAAGTATGAAGGTTTCGGATTAAGAGGTTGGATATCCGGATATGGGTTCGAACATGTAATATTTTTGTTTCTTTGACATAGTGCATATTTTCGGGTTCTCTTTGTCCCGTGCGTTTTTCTCCCGACACTCAGGTTTCCCATGTAAAAATTTTGTGCCCTACTATTTTTTCTTTATTTACTTGATTGATTCCATTGTTTCCGCGACTACTAGCACGACAAACTGGTATTAGAGCAAGGTTTGTTTCGGTCAATCAAGTTTTGTTGCCATGTCTCCTTCAACCAAATTTGACATCGATAAGTTCGATGAAAAAATTAGTCTATTTGAAGGTCCAAAAGCAAGTCGTTCTCACACGACATGGATTGAAGAACTTGTCAATATGTCAGACAAGGATTGGGAAGAGTTGGATGAAAAAGCCTTGTCCACTATTCAGTTATGCTTGATGCGTGAAGTGCTCCGAGAAGTCGTCCATGAGACTATTGCTGTAGGACTTTGGTTGAAATTGGAGACCCTTTACATGACGAAGAGTCTAGCCAACAAACTTCGTCTTAAAGAATGTCTCTTTACGCTCAAGATGTTTGAAGGTACACCTGTCACATCTCATCTTGATGAATTTAATTCCATTACTATTGATTTGGAAAATCTTGATATGAAAATTGATGATGAGGATCAAGCAGTGCTTTTTGTTATTTCATTACCTCTTTCGTATAAGCACTTTAAAGAAATTATTTTTATGGTAACCGTGAAACTCTCTCTTTAAAAGAAGTTAAATATGTTTTGTTGTCTAAAGAAAAGTTTGATGCTTCTATTGAAAAGGAGGCTGATGGTTTAATAGTTAAAGGTAGAATTTTTGAGAAAGGAGAGAGCAATAAGAGCCATAAGAAGTCTAAATCTAAGTTTAGAGGTAGAGATGTCAATATTACATGTAAAGATTTCAAGAAACTCAAACACAAGGTCTCAGGCTATTATAAATTGAAAAATAAACTCAAAAAAGAAGGTAAAAACAAGGGTAATCAATCTGATTCTATCCCTGAGGCTGTTGTGGTTTATTATAGTTCAAGAAGTGATGTTCTTTTGGTTGCTTAAGGTGAACAACAATCCAAAGATGAATGGATCCTAGACTCCGGTTGTATTTTTCATTTGTGTCCTCATAGGGATTGCTTTGCCACCTATGAAACTGCTAAGGGTGTTGTCCTTATGGGAATAATACACAATGTGATGTGGTGGGGAAAGATACAATCAATATTAAAACACATGATGATGTTGTTAAAACCCTCACTAATGTTCATCACGTTTCTAATTTGAAACACAACCTTATTTCACTTGGTACACTTGGGTCTCTTGGGTGTAGGTACTCCTCTAAAGGTGGAGTCATGAAGATGTCCCGAGGTCATCATGTAATCTTTAAAGGGAAAAGACTTAGTACTATTTATCTGTTGCAAGGCTTTACCGTTATTGGTATTGTTGATGTTGCCTTTTCTAAGTCTCACCAAGATGCCACCAAGTTGTGGCATTACCGCCTAGATCATATGGGTGAGAAATGTACGCAAATTTTATGCAAGAGGGGTCTATTAAGACAGAGTTTAAGTAATATGGAGTTCTGTGAACATTGTTTCTTTGGTAAATAGACTTGGTTGAGTTGTCGAAACCCCCAAAATAATTCTGATCCTCTAGACTTTTGTAATAGTCGTGAAAACAGGTCGAATCCCTAAAGAACTAACCACTAGTTTCTTAATTTCAAGTAATAAAATAAAAAGGGGGTTTTGATTAAATAACTGATTAACTAAAATTAATACGAAAACAAATTAAATAAACTGAATTTAAATATGAGAAAGTCAAAATTACCAAACTCTGATTCAAAGGAAAGATCTCATCTAATTGTAACATTGATCATTGGTTCAAAAAGAATATTTTCATGATTCAAGCAATTAGTTCGAAACATATTAGGATAGTTGTAATAAGTCTCAAATTTTTCTAAATTAATTGGTTCAAACTCAGCATCAAAACCAAAACTTACCATCTATTAGCTGGTTGTGATAGTATTCTATATCAAATAAATGATGGTAGTAAACTCCATGAAAAAGGCTAAACTCGAAATTAAATAATCGAGATAGTTGCAACTATTCAATTTAGTTTTCTTGTTTATCATAATTTAAATATGGAAATTCATAGATAACCTATTTGTTACTTGTACCAATCTTTCATGGCAATTACGGATCACTGAATTCCTGGATAGCAATAGAATAATTAATATTAAATTAAATTGTCAGATTAATCGAATATTAATCATTCATGAAATATGACAACTCAAAACAAGAAATACTTGAATAAAAATGTGAATAATTGTTTGAAACACAAAACCTCACAAAGTTACAATCAAAGTATTGAATCTCCTTGAATCAGAATGACGAGTTTAGCCACACATGGCTTTTGCTCCAATAACAAAAATAGAAGAAAGACTAAGATTTGCTAAAAACGTAAAAAGAGAGAACCTTTTTCTGTTGTGAGAAACGTCCCTTTTATAGGGTTTTCTAATCTAATCCTAATCTAACTTTAACTTGTAAAGATGTCTATCTAAAAACGAATTAAAATCAAACTCCTTCATGATAAGGATAAGGCGAAGTCTTCCAGTTAAACTCCAACTCTTCAAGTGATCAGCCTTATCCACTACATCAATCTCTTCACTTTATCCAAAATTTGTCATTATCATAAATTGAGTCCCAATTTGATGCAATCTCTAATTTTTATCTCTTAAAACAAAACAAACATTAATTTTAACATTTAAGCAAAAAAATAAATTCAAAATAAAGGAGATAATATCAAATAATTAGTCAAGATGAGATCTTATCAAGACTAGAGTGAGTTTCTCTTTCTCGAGGATTCATAAGACCAAAGGTACTCTAGATTATATTCATTATGATCTATAGGAGCCCTCTCGTATTGCTTTTTAAGGTGGTAAAAGGTATATGATGACCATTATTGACGATTTCTCCCATAAGGTTTGGGTGTTTTTCCTAAAGAAGAAGAATGAAGTTCTTCTCACTTTTAAGGAATGAAAAACCCTGATCGAGAACTAAACAGGTAAGAAAATTAAGCAGTTGATAATTGACAATGGTTTTGAGTTTTGTGAAGATGCTTTTGACAACCTATGCAAGAAGGAAGGCATCGTTAGACACCACAGTTTGGTTGGTAAACCTCAGTAAAACGAAGTTGTTGAGCGTATGAACAGGACTCTATTGGAGAAAGTTCGATGCATGCTTTCTCATGCTAAATTGGGACGTGCATTTTGGGTTAAGGCAGCTATTACTTCATGCTATCTTGTCAATCATTCTCTCGACGGCAAAGTCCCAGAAGAAGTTTGGTCATCCTTTTGATTATTCTAATCTTCGTGTTTTTGGGTGTCCTGTTTATGTTCATGTTAATGAGGGCAAGTTAGAGCCCTGTGTTGTTAAATGTGTCGTCTTTGGTTACAGGGAATGAGTTAAAGGTTATTGTGTTTATTGTCCTGATCTTAAATATCATAAAATTTATCATATTATTGATGTGACCTTTAATGAAGATGCTATATTTTCTTTTGGGCAAGATTCTATGTTGTTTTCTCCTTACGTAGATGATCAGGCTAGTACAAGGGAGAAGGTGGAGTTTGTCATCCTTGCTACTCCCCCTAAGGAGATAGTCCCATTTACTTTTGAGTCTTAGGAAACTCAGACTGATGCCACTGTACAAGTTAGTCCATCGCCAGTATAGTCGTTCTAGGAGATAGAACCAATTGCCATCGAGATTGCAGGTCTATAATTGTGATCTTTTTGCGTATGCTTTAGTTGTTGCACAAGAAATTGACACTTATTCTGAGCTAAAGAATTATTTTGAGGCTATTGCTACTATAGATGCTGGGAATTGGATTAGTGCCACGCAGGAAGAAATTAAAAGTCTTTATAAGAACAAGACTTGGGATTTGGTGAAGCTTCCTAAGGGTAAGCGTGCTATTAGTTGCAAGTGGATCTACAAAGTTAAATCAGGCATCCTCGGTGTTGAAAGCAAGAGATATAAGGTTTGATTTGTTGTATGTGGTTTTGATCAATGTGAAGCAGTTGATTTCAATGAGGTATTCTCTCCCGTTGTTCATCATACCTCTATTAGTGTACTATTATCTCTTGTTGCTCTTCATAACCTAGAGCTTGAGAAAATAGATGTGAAAACTACATTCCTGCATAGTAATCTTGACGAAGAAATTTGCATCTATCAATCCGAGGATTTTGTGGTTCAAGGAAAGTAAGACCATGTTTGTCATTTGATGAGACCTTTGTATGGTCTCAAACAATCTCTGAGACAATGGTATAAGAGGTTTGACTCTTTTATGATTGGGTAAGGCTACTCTAGAAGTAGCTATGATAATTGTGTGTATTTTCAAAAGTTTCCCGATGGTTCCTTCATCTATCTTTTGCTTTTGCTTTATGCTGATTACAACACCTAGTATGGCTCTTGTTAATAGGTTGAAGGCATATCTTAGTAGTGAATTTGATATGAAAGACTTAGGTGCTTCTAAGAAGATTATTGGGATGGAGATTATTCGGGATTGTCAAGCAGGTAAACTTATGCTCTCTCAAAAGAAAAATATTCAAAAGATGCTTGACAAGTTCAATTTAGCTCATTGTAAGTTTAACACCCACATACCCCCTGGGAGAATATGCAAGTGTCACATAAAACAGTACGGAAACATTTCAAAACATACTAAACATTCATTCCTAGAAACTCAAGCAAACGTATATTACCTTTCATTAAAAGTTGTTTTTAAACAGAACACATCAAACATATTGTATTTATCTAAATACATGTCATAATTTCAAAAGCCAACCTATATAAAGGTTATTAAAAATTTCTTACAGGATATTACAAACCTTATCCAAAAATATACAAAAGGTCTCATTACATTGAAATAGATCTCAAACTTAAACACAATAAAGATTTAATTGAAAACAACTTCCAAAACAGCACACATTCTTCGTTGGCAACTGCAGTTGTCTTTGTCCCAGTCTTTATACCCTTCTATCTGAACCTACATGGGGCAAATCTACCGTGCTAAACATATAGCTTATTGGGGAATAACTAAACAGGATACATAATGAAACTGTCTCTAAACATTCACATATTAAAGATATCATGAATCACAGAACAAAATATAACATAGTAGACCATAATATATATTTGTTCCAGAGCAAAACTCACCAGTATCAGAATTCAAACACAATGTATTTCAGAACTAAATATAATTTATCAATATAGAATCTTTCTCATATTGAAGCAAATCATTTAAGTCTCATATCAGAATGTACAAATGTCAGAACTGAATATCAGAATAGGGTATAAACCCTTCAGATCAGAACATGATTTGAACCCGAATAGACTTTGCTTATATCAAAACTTAACATGTATCAGATACAAAACAAGTTAGATTGCTAATCCGTTTTACAGAAGTGGGTAATGGGATTAATACAGGAGATACCATGATCAGTATCACAGAACAGGAGAGACTTATGCCTCTATAACAGGAGACACCGAAGTGTCAGTAATAGGAGGCACCGAAGTGTCAATAACAAAAGACACCGAAATGTCACAGGAGCAGTTGCAGACCCTTCTAGGTATGCTTATTTACCCACAACTATGACTTAATATTTTTAAAACAAAACAGGTTTATTTTAGAATTCTCATGTGGGGAACTTATTGTAAAACATACAAATTTGTACAACTTGACATATTCATAGATTTCCAAACAAACTAACACGTCATACAATATCCAAACCCTTATTCACTGGTAAACAACAATTCATTCTTAATGAATTCAGATGACAATGAAACTTGGTGGAGAGGAAGAGTAATGTGTGAGGAGTTTGTGGTCTAAATTTCAAGTCAATCAAAGGTCCGGAGAAGAAGTTATGATCAAAAGAGTGAAGGGTGTTCAACAGGATACCTCTACTGTCACGATTGTGCACATCCAATTGATCAGTGCAACCCCTTAATGACCCCTTACAGTCACGATCGTGCACTACCTTTTATTCAAACTTCATTCCAGCTCTTCCCAAAATAAACTTTCGAGTCAATTTTACATGGTCATTTTGGCAATGAAAATGAAGGATTTAGGAAAAACATTCTTCTAAACAATTGTTCCTTTATATTTTAAGTTTCTAAAGACACCAATTTCATACACTTTGGTTTAGTATTCTGCAAGTTATACCTACAATACTACAGACTATTCTCAAACAGTGACAGAATCCAAAACTCAACTTCAATCCAAATTTTGACACTTCTCAAGATAGAATTCAAATTAGATTCCTTCATGAAAAATATATCCATATGTCTCTAGTTTAATCTGAATTTAAAATTATCCCATTGGGATACCTACAGGTTAAGGTATGACTAAAATACCTATATGTGTCTAGTGAAACTACTCCTTCTAACCAATATCCAGCATGTATCACGTTTCTGACCTCAATTCTTTCTCAATTTAGTACACATTTTATCTACTTCAAACATCAAACAATACATAATCTAACATGAAATTAAGTTTATTATTCCATTACCTCTTTAAACTTCAAATTCAACTCCAAAGAACCAACTATTACAGCCCCTTCCAAGCAACTAATACACTTCCAAAATCAAGATAGATGCAGTGTGATTTTAACACCTAAAGTACATCAGCCTAGAAAATAGCACGAGATAGCTTCTTCATGAAGCATATGGCAAGGAGTTTAATGTGATAGTACAACAAAATCAAAGTAAAATTCAGAGCAAGGAAGAGAGATCATTTCGGTGGAGAGAAGAGAGCCAAATGAAGACTACAAAAGTTTCTTTATAAAGGCTTGACACCTAAGCTGCTAGGTGTCTTCATTAAACATTAACACATGTCTCCAATGCATGATGCCCATTTACCCTCCATGTAAGCTGCCAAATGTCTCTAATATGTTAGGCCATTTGTCACACAATGAATAATGCCACTTGTCCTCATATTATACTGCCAAATGTCACATATTGAATGATGCCAAATGTCAATAATTCATAGGCTTAGTCATACTAATTTTTATGTACCAACTTAACTTGTCATTTGATAATTTTACTAGTCCAAATGTACCTTTTAATTTAATACCTTAATGCTCTAATAGCATCAATTAATCCCAAGTTACTAACTAGTATAGTCCATCAAAACCAAAATTCAAGTCACATGGAATTTTCATTCTTATCACAATTTTTAACACCTACCATACATCTACTTTCATGAAGATATACCATTTCTACTAGGGTATAGTTTGGGGCCTTACAGTAAGCCCATCATTACTCCATTGGTTACACATTTTAAATTATCTGCTGAACAATACCGATCTATTAGTGAAGCTAAGGGATGTATTTCTCATGTTCCATACTCTAGTTCTATTGGTAGCTTGATGTATGTTATGGTATGTACCTGGCCAGATTTGGCCTATGCTGTTAGTGTTGTATCTAGGTACATGGATCATCTTGGTAAGGAGCACTGGGAAGGTGTGAAATGGATTCTTCGCTAGTTGAAGGGTTATAGTGAGCTCGGTTTGGTCTTTAACAAAATTCGTTCTGATCTCGATAGTGTAGTTGGCTATGTTGATGTCGACTATGGTGGTGACTATGATCGAAGAATGTCAATTTCATCCTATGTTTTTACTTTTTGTGGTTCCACTATCAGTTGGTATTCTTCTCTCTAGTAAATTGTAACATTATCAACTAATGAAGCAGAGTATATTGCTACTACTGAAGGAGTGAAAGAAGCTACTTGGCTCTGAGGTTTAGTGAAAGAGCTTGGTTTACAACAAGATGTCCTTGTTGTCTTCTGTGATAGTCAGAGTGTTGTGCACCTCACAAGAAATGGTAAGTATCATTTTAAAACTAAGCATGTTGATGTTCAAGGCCACTTCGTTCGGGATACTGTTGAAGCAGGTGAAGTTATTGTTAAGAAGGTTCACACCGCTGAGAACCCTGTTGACATGTTGACCAAGCCGCTACCTATTGTTAAGTTCAAGCATTGCCTAGACTTTGCCAGTATTCTTAATACTTGAGCACCCTTTAAGGCTCACAATGAAGAAAGCTCCAACTTTCGGACTTGTGTCAAGGTGGAGATTGTCGGGATAATGACCGAAGCCTTCAATATTTCTACTCTATGTAGATTCTTACTTTATGCAGGTTTTCTTTCCCATTTTGACATTATTTTGTGTAGATTTCCTACCCTAGGGTTATACTACTATATAAACACCCCCTTGGGGCCCTTTATAACATTAAATTTGTGTACTCTTCATTAGTCCTAGGATTTGTGTAAGAAAGAGAAAAAACAATTGTAGTTTTTTATTTCTTTAACATAGTGCATATTTTTGAACTCTCTTCACTCCTTCAGTTTTTATCTCGGCAATCGAGTTTTCACGTAAAATTCTTTGTGTCCTTCTGCTATTTGTTCTTTATTTACTTGATCGATTCCAGTGATTTCGCGACTATTAGCACAACAATATGTTTAAGCTTAAGAGCTGAATTAACTTGCCATGTAAATAACATTTGATTGATTCACATATAATATTTATTTCACATCTATTTTTTCGTTATTTTTTAACCAAAATCTAGCAAACGATGTTTTCTTAAAAAATTAAAAACTACAAAGATTTTTTTTAAATTTTAAATATTATGCTCTATGCTTTTCCAAGTTGTTTTTTCTTCTTCAAAATGTCTGATAAGATGATCAATTTCATCATGGTTTGATCTCTACTGTTTAATCAATTGGTTAACCTACCGGCTTTTTCACTTTAATTCAATACTAAATGTAGAAATAAGGAACATGCCTAGTGAATACTACTCTTGAAGATCCAAAATGAGGCTTATAACTTGTGAATCGACATGCTTGAAGCTATTAAGGGTCATATTCTAATCTTAGGTTGTAGAAATTTTATCATTTAATTATAAGAATCCTAGTTAGGTTAAAGGCTAATTTTGATTATATAATAAGTAGTATCTTCATAGAAGGCTATAATAGTTATTGGAATTTTTAAGTACTTATCTTAGATTTTTTAGTAAAAAAACTTAGAATATAACTCTCATAGTTATTCCTTGAGATTAATCTTGCAAGCTTTGAACGTGTATGTTCAACTATGTTTTGTTCATTCAATTTTAAGAACATCAGTCTAGAAAGCTTTGGAACTAGATGATCTAGTGAGCTACAATGTTAATCTTTAAGTGAACATGCTATTTTAGTTTTCTAATCTCGAAATAATATTACTTTGAATATTTTAAATAAGAAATAGATCTTATGTAGTTAGTTAATAACTTCAGGTTGTTTTGTCGATCCAATATTAGAAATTATTTTTGGACCTATAATTTAATATGAACATATCCACCTTTCAACTATATAACGTGCAAATTCTTTGTGTGAGGATTTGGGAAAGCATTATGGCTAGACAGTGAGAAAGATGATGGTTGTTGTAAATCACAACTAGTTAACTACAATTAAAATGTATCTTCTTGCCAATTAGCAAGAATCTACATGTTTTCTTATTATAATTATTTTATTGTGCCTTTTGCTCTACTTATAGTTGCAATCAAATTCTTTCCTTTTGCTGTACTTGTAGCTGCAATAAAATTCTTCTAAGTTTCTAACGCAGAGTAAAGCTAATTGCAAAGAAATCTCTCGTCTCACATCAAAGACAAGAAATCTAGAATTACCAATAGAGTTTTTTTTTCAAGCTGTTCATAGCCGCTCAAAAATAACAAAATTTCCCTGTATGAGACAATATAACAACCCTAAAGGAAAAGAAAATTAAATAACAAAGTTGCCCTTAAACTTGCATCAACGTAGACAACACAACAACCTTAAAGGAAATGAAAATTAAATGACAAACTTGCCCTTAAACTTGTGTCAAAGTGCCCTCTTTGGGTAGTCCATATAAGTCAAAACTGCTTCAACTACAGATTCCACATCAGTCCCCTCCACTTGAGAAAAACTCATCCTCGAGTGTTCGGTTGAATTCACAAGATCACTAGAACAATGAAAAGGATATATATCAGTAACATTAAATGTCTTCGAGACACCCATGGTAGGTGGTAGATTGATATGTGCTTAATTGTTGATATTTTTAATTATTTTCACTTAGCGATTATTAATACAAAAATGCTTAAGATATTCACTTTAATTCATATTTTATTTTAGGTACAATTCGGAAGGAAAGAAATTAAAGTGAGTTGAAAGCGTGACATATGGATCATTTTCCGAAGATTAATGTCTATTTGCTTTCATGGAGGAAGAAGAAAAAAAAATAACAACAAGCAAGTAATGAGAGAAATGCTACAGTGGGCCTATGGGCTGCGTTTATTTGGGAGCAAAGCAGAAGCAAATTAAATCAGGGGAGGTTGCAAATTAAAATTAGAAGGGCAGCCCATCACGCAACAGAGGGAATTCAATTGCTAAGGAATCAACGCAGCAGAGAATAGCCACAAGGTGACCCTTAGTAGGAGAGCAATTAAATCATAAAAACGCAACAGGTGGCAACGTATAAGAATGGAGGAGCACGCAAAGCACAGGGATGTCCAGCGTTTGAGAAACTCACGCACAAGGGAGCAGCAATTGATTGAGATTAAAATAGTAGAACAACAGGTGGCAATTAGTGGAAATTAATTAACCAGGAGACGCTAGGAATAGGCAGCTAGAGAGGAGGACAGCTGGTGGCGTGCGTCCCACTCCCAGCACGCAACAAGCATATGGACAGTAGTAAAATTAAAAGGGAAAAAAAACAATTGGAGGGAGAGTTGCGACGTTGAGGAATAAAACAGTGAGACAAAATAAAGAGGCAGACACGGGAGTAGGGCGCAACAACAAAAAAAATAGTGAAGCTCCAGACGTGAAACATTAGGCGCACAACAGGGGAAAATCAGCTACAGGAGAAATTAGAGCACACAGAGGAATAAATTAAGAACAGCGCCGGCAGCTGGGAGGAGCGTTGGAGCAGGAGCGACGGCTTTGCTGCTGGAGCTTGAGGCTTGGGCCGGCGCTGGCGTGGCTGTGGCCAACAGAAGCAGTGAAGAGCAATGCAGAGGAGAAGTGAACAGTGTAGACAATATACCTTAAGGTTTATTCGTCAAATCAAGGAATAGTGCGGCAGTGGGCTGAATAGTGTAGCGAAATTGAGAGGAGAAATCAAAGGCAATTTGTGGCTAGGGATTAAGATGGGATTGAAGCAAATTTTTCAAAAAATGTCTATAAAAGGCTGAATGTTCTGACGCCGGTTCGGAGGTAAAATCGACATCAACGACTCGAGCTAAGTATTATTTTAATTAATTTGTTTTTTTCTCTTAATAGGAATTGATTGTGTTATCCTGTTAATTGTAGCGCCCCGCTATCGCCGACCCAAACCCGAGCTCATGTCCGCGGAAGCGGCGTGCTAGAGCGGTCAGTCAGTGACGGTCGGTACAAAATTTTGTTTTTATTTTGTAAACCGATCGACATAAGCATAGACAGAACTCAGTCGATCGTCACTCGAATCGATATATATAGTGACAGAGAACAAAGGCGATCGGTCTAAGTCGATCGACAAATAGTACAAGCAAAAGCAGAAAGAAATTTCCGATCGGTCAAAATCATTTCATTCATTGAATCAATTAATCAGTACATTGCCAATCGAGCCCATTATACAGAACATCACGTTACAGAAATTGCGGAATAAACAAATCGAATACATACGACAGACACAACTGATCTCGACCTCTAATTTTCTCTAGCTTTCAATAGGTATACTCCCGTTCGCCGGACGGGGTATTCTTCAGAGTCCTTGATGGCGTGTCAAACCAGCAAAAATAAATTCCTACTCTAGAACACTTAAGCGAGTAAAGTGGTGAATAGGGTCGA
>JAOTBA010000205.1:31271230-31289825 GCA_025629845.1 Erythroxylum squamatum
AATTATTGTTATGTGCAAAGATTCACTATTCATGTGCATGTGCACCTTATGTAATGCATGAGCATGAGATGTGTTTTTCCTAATTTCTCTGATTGCTCTCATGTGCCAAATTTTTTTGGGTTCTAACCCTTTTTATGGAAACGGGATGTTACACACTGCTTGACTAATACCTCTGAAAACTGCTTTCGGCTCATTAAGAGATTCTAATACCACCTCTTTAATGAGTAGTGAGCCAATCCATGCCTAGGATGATATCTATCTCCCTTAACTATAATATGATCAAGTCTGCCTCCAATTTTGTCAGATCAATTCTAATCAAGCACATTTTGTAGACTTCTCCTATTATTGTGGTACTACCTATCAATGTACTTACCTCTAATCCATGTTTCAACTGTTCTCTATCACAATGCAACCTAGATGCTAGATGTGTTGCGATAAAAGAATAAGTAGATCCAGAATCTAGCAATGCAAATGCTTCACAATCAAAAATAAGCAACGTACCTGCAATGACATCCGGACAATCCTAAGCCTCCTGTCTGGTCAATACATACACTCTGGCCTGAGACTGGGGTCTATTGCTCTGAACTTCAGTCCTGACAGAAGGACTTCCAGAATTCACCGTCCCTTAGCCTTAGCCTCTCTGTCCAGCCCCACTAGCTTGACTCTGTTGAATAGTAGTCTTACTCAATGATCCTCCTCTCATACTAGACTGGGCTCCAATAATAGCAGGACAATCCTTAACCTAATGATTAAAAGAGCCGCATCTGAGGCAAGCTCTAGACAATCTCCAGCACTCACCACTGTGCTTTTTCCCACAGTGCTCACAGTTAGGTAACTATCCCGATACTGTACCACTTCCACTGCCAAACTGTATGAAGCTACCCCTCTATCTAAACCCCGACTGTCTTGATCCGACCAATGCTTGAAAAGTCTATTTTGGCACTTACTGAACTTCCTGCCATAACCACTCTAAACTTCACTGGACCTTTTCATTTTAGACTCTTGTCTATGTTCTCCCTGATCATCTCTCAGCAATTGATCTATTCGGATCGAGGCTGCTCTAAGCTTAGTAAAACTGCTCAGGTTGGTGATTGCTAGCCTTGTCCGAATTTCCATATTCAATTTGTCTTTAAATCTCCTGCACTTGTCTTACTCAGTAGGAATCAAGGCAGAAGCATACCCCATCAGCTCATTAAATCTAATCTCATAATCTGCCACTGACATTCTGCTCTGTTTTAGATCCAGAAATTCCTTCATCTTTCTGTCCAGGTAGATCTTGGGCATATAGTTCTCCCTGAAGTCCTTTATAAAGTCTTCCCAATTCAGATTGCAAGGCCTGGTGGCACTGCCTGGAACAGTCGTCCACCATTGATAAGCTGGGCCTTGTAGTAAAGAAATTGCATAGTCAAACTTTTCGTCTGACTCACAGTCCATCTGATCAAATACTCGCACAGTCCTCTGTAACCATCCCTTGGCCTCTGTAGGGTCTGTACTTCCGTAGAAATCCACAGTCCCATGCTTTTGTAGCATATTGTACCTCCTCTCCCTTCTCTCGAGAACTCTCGGAGGCATTACCTCAGGTCGAGTTACAGAAGACTCTCTACTGGCTCTTGCCGATCCTAAGTCAACTGAGTGTCCTTCCTGATCACCTACGTTAGATGACCTATCATAAATAACTCCAATTATCATCTGCATTTCTCACTATATTTCATGTTTAACATTCCTATATGTCCCTATGGATGCCAACCATGCTCTGATACCAAAAATGTAACACCCCACTACTATAGATTACATACCGGAACACCCTATGGACATTCCAGTAAATAACCTATAATAATGGCATGTTAGAGCAAACACATACCCAACTTAATCATGGCATCATCTATTATACATAAAAGTCACCAAATTTTTAAAACCAAACTGCATTCCTCATTTCATTTCATAAAAACCAAACTTACATTGTAGCTTTACAAACCATCCGAATATATACAATATTAAAACTAAGTACATTACATGAGGAATTTTACAAAAACTTCTATCTAATTCTTCAGTCTTAGTTGATCGACCTTTGAGTCATTTCCTCACAAAGTACAAGAATTAATCTTCTTGTAGCGTCTCCCTTTCACTAGTGTCCTCTCTCAGACCTGAAAAATCAACGTTGCAATTTTGATGAGTTTTGCGAATTCAATGATGTAACCATTCTCGATGGTTCACCCAATTCATACCACATAACAAATCATATAAGCAGGTAATTTCACATCTTTTCATTTAGCAAATTGCACCACATATCATTTACTTCATATACCCATTTTCATACAAATACAAGTCCACATTATAATTCAGTCAGTCAAACTCACTCAATAAGTGTATATGCAATGTTCGTGTGACCCATATTCAATTATTACATTATTATGACTGAGAGCCTAAATTGTCCTGTATCCCTTATGGATACCAGGCTCATTGATACTGTTCCTTACCCGTTGCAGATACATGGTTCATTGTATATATTGAGCCTTTGGCTCTATACCACATTCCGGAAGCATAAATTCGGTGGCTACTCATGTCAAATGATCATTATCTGATCATGCATTCGTGTATGAAATGCATCACATTCATATTCAATCATTCATTGTTTCAAACATTCCCATTCCCAATCCTGTTCAAACACATTTACAGTCCCATTTCCATTTATCATTAGACCTTAGTCCGACATTCAACAAACATGTTGAGAAACATTTATTTCACCAAATTGACATTCAAGGAACACTTCAATATCACATTCATAAATCAGAATCTTCGAAACTTCATGTCCGGAATCAGTACAAACAATTCACATTCATAACATAATATATAATATACAAATATTAAGTGAGACCGTCTAGGTTATTCACCGTACGCTTCAGATAGCTATTGCCTTGAAGTCCTGGCAATGTCTAGATGGTGGCGCTCAATATAGTCCTCTATATCACACAACAAATATCACTATTTTGCACAATGATACACGTACTCATTTATGCACATATATGTATACAAAATACGTATAATCCACGTTCATGACAATCCCGGGTTCCTTGTCAATATTCTTGTCACAATATTCATTCATAAATCAATACTCATTTGATCTATCCAGATTTGTCTATAAACATACTTTCGGGTCCACTTTGCATGATTATTCTCATCAGGAAAGTCAAGTAATTTGATATCATTTCCTTCTAGAAAATTGTTCTTCCATGTCTTAAGTTTCTAATGATACCAAGATCATACAATTTGATTCAGTATTCCAGAAGTTATACTCAATATACTACAGACTGAGTACATTTGAAATTTGCCTAGTACATGATCATGCACGCAAAGTTGTACAACTCATATCTCTCAATTACAATATCCAAAAATTACAAACTCTATACCAATTGAAAGCTAAGAGAATAAGATACAAAGTTTGTGAAGAAAACTTTTTCTGATTCGACCTACATCAATACAGTTTATTCGATAACAACAGGGCATGATTTCTGTCACAGGTAGTGCTATAGCCTAAGCCAAAACTCAATTTTAAGATAAATTTCAAGACCCTTAATAACAGAATTCAAATTTAATTCTTCTTAAAAATTGTAGCCAGATGTCTCTAGTTCAATTTAAATCAAGAATAATCTCATTTAAAAATCTACAGATCAAAATATAACCAAAATACCGAAGCATGATCAGTGAAATCCTTCCAGTTTAACAATATTCCAGCACACTCATCATTTTCGTCCTAAATTTATCACTCAATCTTTTCCGAATGGATTTATATGTTCATAAATTTTGGTGGAGATGAAGAACAATGTGTTATGAGTCTATTGGTTCAAGTCTCATGTCATTTGGATGTCAGGAGAAGAAGTTATAACAAAAAGAACAAAGGATGTTCAGAGAAAATACTACAGCTAACATATTCTAGCAATTCTTCTTCACCAATATCACACACATTTCAGTCCTAACATTATTCTCATATCATTTAACATGCCTTAAAGCTCAGATTGTTGCCTAACTATTAGATATCCAGTTGAACACAAAACTTCAGATTAAACCAAGTCTCCAATCATGTAAGAACAATCACAAACTCTAGTGAAAACAGATTGTGGACAACAATATGAAGACCACTTTTAACTCATTTTCTTACCTATTCTGTGTAAGGTAAAAAGCTGATTTTGGTGCAGCAATTTGGCTAGGGTTTAGTCAAAATACAGAGGAAATTGGAAGCAATTTTGGTGGACAAAAGTGAGGGAATTAGCAGAAACATTGCTGCTAGAGTTTGCTCCATCAACTTGCTAGGTGTCACCATTAAAGCACAACACTTGTCCTAAGGAATGTCTTACATTTGCCTAATCAAGATGCTGCCACTAATCCACTCAAGATGTTGCCATTTGTCCCTTACTAAATTAATCCACATGTCACATAATAATTGGTCCAATTGTCATTTAATTACTAGTCCATTTGTCACGCATTTAACCATGCCAAGTGTCACTCAATTTAAGGCTTAATCATCCAAATTTTTCATGTATCAATTTATCCTACCACTTAACATTTGTCCTAGTCTAAATGTACATTTTATTATCAATCTCTCAATTAATCACAATTAATTCCAATTCACTAATTGAAATCCAATCATATCAAAATTCAAGACATATCAAATTACAATTCACATCATTTTCATTTAACATTTTTCATACCTCGAGACATGTTATTTGACTGCTATTTATCTAATTCACAATTCATTTGTGTACGCTCATATCATGCCTTTGAATATAATTATAATAATCATGTCACAATTATACCAATCTCGCTCTACATGCTGACACTCATATAACTCATTAGTCTAACTCTTTAAATATCTCAATCATTTGAGAGACGGGATGCTACATTACACCTATAGCATTTACCAGTCATCAGTTTGGAGTAAAGGTTGGCAACCTTCCGTATCTCTCTATAACCCCCTCGCTTCTGTTTTCCCGTTGCCTTATCGTAACTATATGCAGCACCACGGGTTTATTGCGTTGGGTTTTGATTATCCCTTTCTATTGTTGATCTACTTAAGTTCCCCCCTTAATTCCTCCTGGACAAATCAAACTTACTTTATTTCTCCTGCAACGTCAACTATGCCTTTAATCCTAAATTTTAGCCTCTGTCATAGTCTACACAAGTTGCACTCTAATCTTATCTTTAATTACTGGTCTCAACCCATTTAAATACCTGGAAACTTACTGACCTCATTCCCCCTCAAATCGTTGAGTTCAGCTAGCCACATAAATTATGAGGTATATTCATGAACTGATCTCTGGCCCTAAATACACCTTTGGTATTACTAGAATAGGATTTGTTCATAATCAGGTGGAAGAAATTCTCGCCTCAACAATTGTTTCATTCTTTCCTATGTTCAAACGGGTGCCTTCCCTTCATGAATTCTACTAGTCCACAATTTGTCGCACCAAAAAAAGGCCCCACTCTTTAGTTGACAAGCTACTAATCTCACTTTCTAACGATCTAGGATGTTCATGTAACCGAAAAATCGATCAATCTCCACAAGCCAATCCAAGAAATTCTCAATGTTTGTGCCTTTATTAAAATATCAACTCTCAGTCTGAAATCATCAGGATCATGATCTGCATACTCACATCCAACATTACAACCTCTGCCGCGACCTCTGCCATTTCCTCTACCACCATATCTATGAACCCTCAGAGGCTCATAATCTTCTATAAACTCCTCATCTTCATAATCTCGCCCTTTGTATAAGTCATCCACAACAGGTCTGCCGAGAGCCTAACCGCAAGCTTCTCTGTCTCTACGAAGTCTATCGTTAACACTATTTGCATCTAAGACCAGAGCATCGAGATGATCTGCAGTTTCTTCGAAACGTCGTTAGATACTTTGGAATATGAGATCTATCCTATCCAATCTCTGTTCTAAGGCCTTTGCTATATCCCCTGGCAGTGGGGCTCCAGCTCTCTGTTCTTTGATACGAGAACCATCATCTTCAGTTGCCATCTGATCAAGAAAGTGATAGGCTCTGATACCACCTGATGCAGCATAAAGCTTAAAATTGCAAAGAAATCTCTCATCTCACACCAAAGACAAGAAATCCATAATTACCAATAGAGTTTCTTTTTCAAACTGTTCGTAGCACCTTAAAAATAACAAAATGTCACTTTATAAGATAACACAACAACCCTAAAGGAAAAGAAAAATAAATGACAAAGTTGCCCTTAAACTTGGGTCAACGTGCCTTCTTTGGATAGTCCATATAAGCCAAACGACTTCAACTACGAATTCTACGTCAGTTTCACTTTCACCCACCATAAAAAAAGATGATAATTTACATAGTTTTATGGCAAATATAAACTTGTAAGTTTTAATTGCTAGAAAAATGATATTTTGATTCAATATAAGTTTATCTATTCTATAGGAATAAAATATTTTATTTTGGTACTATATTTTTGTTTATTTTTATTTCTTATTTAATATATACCGATTTCATAACATTTTAATACTAATTGATCTCGTAAACTTTAAATTTTTTTCTTACAAGCTTGATATCCAATCATATTTTTAAAATATTGATATCAATGAATAGAGGTGATAAAAACAAATTTGTTTCATTAACTGATATCTTATGTCAAAATATTGATTGTTTTTAAATTTCATGTGTTATGGGCCTATACCTAGGTGCTATAAATTACCCAATTTACTTGTAAATTACAAAGAGGAGATTGTTTGCTGGAATTTTGGTCTTTGACTCTTTGTAACCTATTTTGAAATATGATAAAAGGGTTCATTAACTGCGAGAACCTTACAATCTCTTCATATTAATTCTGAGATAAAATATTAAATGTCTTGTATTCTCATTCAAGCTACAATTCAAAGGACATGAAATAATAACTGCTTCTTGTTGACACATAATGAGTGCGGCAACAACTGACCGCGTACTCCACTTGAAATCCGCTTCTCAAGCTGGTCACCTCTCTAGTACACTACTCCTTTAACAAACCCTATTAGGATTAGGGAAGCGACTACGTAAGGAATTTAAATCCTCCCATAAAGCTTCTACTGGAGAGAGACCTTCCTAATGGACCAATATATGATTCAAGAATCTCCAGAGGTGATGAATGGATCAGTTGTAGCAAGGTTGGTTCAATAGGAACTATATAACCATAATAAGGTTTAAGATACGATACATGAAAAATGAGATGTAATTTGGAGGAGGTGAGTTTGAGCTGGTCAGCTACAACCCCCACTAATGTAAAATGGGTGGTGATAGTTTAGAGTTCCTGTGAGGTTAAGCTATCGATAGAACTATGGTTTGATAAGGAACAAACCTCCCAAATAATACTAAAATGTTATAAAAATCGAAACTAAAACTTAAGAATATTTAGGAGAGGAGAAGTCTTCTTATAAAAAATGGTGTTGCTTATATCAAGTTAACCCTTCTATTTATAGTACAAAATTTCTAATAAAATACTATCATGACAAATTAAGTGATGCACTAATAATTAAGTGGTGCATTACGTGCACTAACAATTAAGTGGCACACCATATTATTTCTATCTTTTATAACAGTTTATAGTTTAATACTAAATTAAGAACCCCTCTTTCATGTTCAAAATTTTTATTGATATAAAAATTGCTCAATTCCAAAAAGAATCTTTTTCACAAGGTAGGTCCACTATGTTTTATTTTCTATTCTAAAAAGGTATTTGGTAAGTTTGCAAAAACTTTCTTTGCAACATTTTTTTGTAGGTATTTATTTTTGTTTAAAATACTCATTTTTAATTGCTTTTATAGGTTAGATAGCTTTTTTTTGGCATTTATTATGTTATTGAGATGACTTTCATAAATATACATGCTTTTATTAAATTTATATTTTTAATTTTTTTATTGTTCTAGTAAAATGAAGCATAACATTTTTGTTGAGATGTTATCATGATTTACTATATACTTGATAAATAATTTTTATAAAAAGGATTCCCAAGATGACCATATAGTACAACAAAAGAAATTTTACCATAAATTCATTTACACATATGTAAGCTTCAATTTACCTTGAAAGTTATTAAGTATTTTTAGAAATTGTTTGATTTAATATAAAAAGGAAATTACTGACTATTTCTTCATTATTATTCAATTAAAGGTTTTCATTTGTTTCATCTCATTCGTTTTCTTTATTAATTTGTTAAAGTAAATTTTTATTGTTTCCTTATCTTCCTTTTGTTTTTGTTTTAATAATTTTAGTTTTGTTATAATATTAGTTTCAATTTTTTTATTTTCTTGGCTTTATCTAATATATTGGTTAAATTTTCTTTTTGAAAAATGAAAATAATATATTATATCATAAAAGGCAAACTTGAAACAATACAAAAGGAAGCAACCTGGATTAAATAAGCTTTGTCGTCTATACAAAACAAGCTAGCTTAATGGCTTGATCCATCTAGTTATAATGCAAATTGTATCTTATAAGATGGCCCAGTTACAACTGAATACATCACTGGATTTGTGTTTGTCCTTGTCAACAAGAATGTGAATTATGATTTTGTTGTGTATTAAGTTAAGAAGGGCTTCTTTGTTTATGCTTTGATTTGAAGAGATCATTTTGTTTCTCTTATCCCATATGCAAGCACCAGATAGAACTAACCTATATTGTAGATCTAAGTGCATTGTCCAGATTACAACATCTCAAGGTCTAATTCAAAATAGGAGTTGTGTAATGACACTGGAAAAATAAGTGTTCAGTGGATTCCACTGAAATTTTGTAAAAGATGCAACAGTAATAATTACCTATTGTGTCCACTGTTGCAAGTCTATTCCTTATTGTAAGCCATAATATGTGAGAAGCTTTAGGTTGTGAGTGTTTATATCATTACAAGTTGTACCAATTGATAATGATGTTTGACTCCCTGAGAAATTTCCTACATTAATGAGTAGAAAACTTGCCTGAAGTTGTTCTTTTTCCAGCTTACTTTGTCTTCAATGTTTGTCAGCTTGGAGTTTGATAGGAAAGTTATCAAAGCTAATGTAGATAACATGTTGATTCTTTCTCTACCTAAAAGAGCATGAGCTACTATTTCAGGGTCCAATGATCTATCTAAAAGTAAGTTTTGTTTCCATTGCACGTTCCAGCTTAATTTTGTCTCTAGCTTTAACTAAAAACTTCATAATGGTTGATGCATCCAGGGAAGATTCAAATTCTAAAAATTTGACTTCTTGTTGTAATATACATGGACATACTAGACCCATAAAGCCTGTTTATCTTGTAGTAGCCTCCAAAGTCTCTTGATGACTAGAACATGATTAGTTAGCTTTAGGGGAAGTTATTTAAGCCTCCTTGTTCTTTAGGTTTGCAAATATCAGACCATTTAAGATTTGGATTTGCTTCGTTTTCATTGTAACATGTCCGTAGAAATTTCTTGACCATCCTTTCTATGTCCTCAATGACAGCTTAAGGAAAAACCATATGTGAAGCCCAATAGACATTCAAAGAATTCAAGACTGAGTTAATAAGTTGAGATCTATCTGTTAATGACAAAGTCTTGGTGCTCTATGTCTCTTCCCATTTTCCAACCCACCCACCAAACAACCTCCAACCCCTCTTGAACATTGAAAACGAAAAGAAGCTCTCTTTGAACTCAACCTCTAGTATAATGTCTCTTCCATTTTCCAACCCACCAAATAGCCTCCAACCCCTCTGAACTTTAAAAATGAAAAGAAGCTCACTTTGCTAATAGTTATCGTCGGTATATATAAAACAATCAATAAGCCTTAGTGTAACTCTATTGTTAGTAACAAAAATTCACACCTGAAGACTGTTGGGATGTTAAATGTGAGTAGAAATCTCACATTGGAAAGAGATGGAACTAGTGAAGGACATATAAGTGGAAAGAACCCAAAAACCTAATGCCTTAAGGTTTTTGGGTTGAAGTGTGATGTCAAAGCCCATGAACATGTTCCCTCACTAGGTCCATGATGAAGATATCCCATGAAAGTGGGCTCTTCAGATCCAACAAAGTGGTATCAGAGCCAAGTTCTTTGAGAAATGACAAACAATAGTGGAGTATACTCATTTCAATTCCCTCTTCTCACAAAAGAAATTTATGAAAAATGGTATCTTCACATGAAAGCTGTACTTGGCTCACAAGATGCTTGGGAGATTATAGAGAAATGTTTTATGCAATCTCAAAGTGAAGCTGATTTGTCTCAAAATGAGAAGGATGCTTTAGCAAAGAACATGAAGAAGGATCAACAAGCCCTCACCCTCATCCATCAATATCTAGATGATTCAATGTTTGAGAAGGTGGCCGATGCAACCACTTCAAAGGAAGCATGGGAGATTTTGCAACGTTCTTCGACTCCAATCATTGCGAGGTGATTTTGAATATTTGAGCATGAAGGAATCCGAATCAATCTCGGATTATTATTTATGAGTGAAGGCCATTGTGAATCAAATGAAGAGATATGGAGATCAAGTTGATGATGTTCGAGTAGTAGAGAAGATTCTTTGTTCTTTGAACCCAAAGTTTTAGTATGTGGTTTGTGTCATTGAGGAGTCTAAAGATCTAGACTCTTTGACACTTGAACAACTAGAGGGCTCTTTACAAGCTCACGAAGCCAAGATCAAGAGAAGGCAAGAAGAACCTTTGGAGCAAGCACTTAAAGCAAGGGTTATGTTAAAAGATGATCATGAAGAAAGCAATCAAAGAGGAAGAGGATGAGGAAGTGGTCGAGGACATGGTCATGGTCGAGGTCGAGGACGAAGTTATGGAGAAAGAAGTAAAGGAGATTATAACAACTCCAATAATGATGGAAACTATCAATCATATAAAGGCCAAGGAAAATCAAGAGGAAGAGAAAGAGGAGGTTGCAATTTTAGACAAAATGAGAGGGGGTATGATAAGTCTAATGTTGAATGCTACAACTGTCATAAATTTGAACATTTTTCGAGGGAATGTTATACTACGCCTAATCAAGTTGAGGAACAAGTCAGTATTGTTGATAACAAGCAAGGAGACGAAGAGCCCACTTTATTGCTAGCACTCAAAGATAACACAAGTAAGAATGAAAGTACATAGTTCTTAGATAATGGGGCAAGCAAGCATATGTGTGGAGATATAGGAAAATTTGTGTAACTTGATGAAAAGGTAGAAGGCAACATTTCTTTTGGAGATTTGTCAAATATTCAAATTCATGAAAAAGATACTATTCTAATTTCTTCAAGAGATGGAAGCTATAGACTTATTAATGATGTCTATTATGTGCCTAAATTGAAAAGTAATATTTTAAGTTTAGGGCAACTTCTTGAAAAAGATATGAAATCCACATGAAAGATTGTTGTCTTTGGCTTAGAGATCAACATGCTCAATTGATTTCTAAGGTGTTTAAGTTGAAGAATAGAATGTTTATGTTGAATATTAAGACAATCGAAGCAACATATTTAAAGGTGGATGTTAAAAATGAAGCATGACGTTGGCATATGAGATTTGGATACTTAAATTTTGGCGCACTCAATACGTTGGGAGATAAATACATGGTGAAAGGAATGCCCTCCGTCAGCCACCCACATCATTTATGTGAAGCATGTTTACTTGGCAAGCATTCAAGGAGTTTTCCAAAAGAAGCAGTAACAAGAGCAACTACACTACTTCAACTTATTCATACTGATGTGTGTGGACTAATCAAGCCATTATCAATGTGTAAAAGTAGATACTTCTTACTTTTCATTGATGATTGTAGTACAAAAATATGGGTTTATTTCTTAAAGCAGAAATCAAAAGCATTTGAAGCGTTTAAGAAGTTCAAGGAACTTATGGAGAATAAAAGTGGCTATACAATTAAAGCTATAAGGTCCGATAGAGGAGGCGAGTTCACATCTAAGGAATTCCTTGAGTTCTGTGAAATACATGGAATCCACCGTACGTTAATAGTCCCAAGATTGCCCCAACAAAATAGAGTAGCCGAAGGGAAGAATATAACAATTCTTAACATGGCTTAATGTATGTTGACGGCCAAAAACATGCCTAAAGAATTTTGTGTCGAAGTTGTTTCTTGTGTAGTTTATTTTTCAAATCGGTCTCCAACAAGAAATATCAAAGATCAAACTCCGCAACAAACGTGGAATGGAATGAAGCCTAGTGTTGCTCATCTAAGAGTTTTTGGAAGCATAGCATATGCTCATGTGCCGCAATAAGAAAGATCCAAGCTCAATGATTGAAGTGTTAAGCATGTATTCATTGGCTATGACCAAAATTCCAAAAGCTACCGATTGTACAATCCAAGCAATGGAAGGATTGTTGTGAGCAGAGATGTCGAATTTGATGAAGAAGCAACATGGGATTGGGAGACACAAGAAGAAAACACTTACGATTTTTTCCTATACTTTGAAGATGAAGAGCAAGAAACCACAACAAATATTCAAGAGACAACTCCACATACTTCTC
Organism: Erythroxylum squamatum; assembly: GCA_025629845.1. Classification (NCBI taxonomy): domain Eukaryota; kingdom Viridiplantae; phylum Streptophyta; class Magnoliopsida; order Malpighiales; family Erythroxylaceae; genus Erythroxylum; species Erythroxylum squamatum. The sequence continues at coordinate 31,283,689 of JAOTBA010000205.1, forward strand.
TAAATACGCCTTATTCTTCTTTGTCCATGCATGGAGAAAGTTCAAGTGATAGAGCACGAAAAATAAGGAGTATTTATGATATTTATGAACAAACAAAAGAAATCAATGATGTTGATGTAAGTAATTTCTTTTGTCTTCTTATAGACAGTGAAACTTTAAATTTTAGGGAGGTCATGAAGGACAAAAGATGGAGGCAAGCCTTGGAGGAGGGGATCAAGGCAATAGAGAAAAACAATACTTGGGAATTAACAACTCTTCCTAAAGGTCATGAAGCTTTTGGAGTCAAATGGGTCTACAAGATAAAAAAGAATGCCAATGGACATGTAGAGAAATATAAAGCAAGTCTCGTTGCTAAAGGCTACAAGCAAAAGAATGAAGTGGAGCTTAAGCATGTGAGGACCAATGATCAAGTTGCGGATATTTTTACGAAATCACTCAAATTTGAAGTTTTTCAACATTTGAGGGCAAGACTTAGAGTACAAAAGAAAATTTCAAATTAAGGGGGAGTGTTGAAGAGTATTTTGAAAGTTGATCTAGATACATGAATGTTTAAAGTCTAGATACATGGATGTTTATCCATGTATTAGTTACATAATTAAATATTGGTCTATGTATGTTTTTTAGTCCATGTATGATTTATTTATTTGGGTTCATTAATGGGTTCATGTACCTAGATATGAAGAGTCATTTTTGTACCTATAAAAACATCTTTGTACTTGAACTAAAATGATTCAAGTGAAATCCAATCTCTTCTTCTAAACAATTCTCTCATCTCTAAACCTCCTCACTTCTTAACAAGTAGTATTAAAGCCTTTGGTTCAGCAAGGGATGAGTATGAAAACGGTAGTCGAATCTTGTGGTTGCCTCCCTATGAAAAAGAGCAAGGAGACTCCTAATGGGCCCAGACATCAGTGGAGTAGAAGCGCTCTTGGTGACGCCATATACTCGAGCTACTAACAAAAAGGCAGAAAAAGGCTTTCACTCAAGGGGAAGCCTAAGCCTAATATGTAAGTTCACACTTGAAGGGAAGATTGTTGGGATGTCAAATATGAGTAGGAATCTCGCATTGGAAGGAGATGGAACTAATGAAGGACATATAAGTGGAAAGGACCCATAAACCTAATGCCTTAAGGTTTTAGGTTGAAGTGTGGTGCCAAAACCTATGAATATGTTCCCTCACTAAGTCCATGATAAAGATCTCCCATGTAAATGGGCTCCCTAGATCCAACAAAGACTTATTCTCTATAACAAAGCAACAATCGGGTCCATCCTCCAAACAATTGACGCATTAACTCGGTGCCATGTCAAGTGAAACTAGTAAAAAGAGAGCAAGAACTTAGAAGGTGACAACATATATAGTAGGGTCTAGTGTGATGATCAGAGAGTGTAGATGTACTTGGTCGAATGCTGCCGAATTTGGCAAGGGTTATAGGCTTCGAAGTGATGGAATAAGGGTGGCGGGTGCGTTACATGTGGAGAAGCCGAAGGAGTCACGGTTTGATCAAATTTTGGTGGCAGAGAGATGTTGAAAGTAGAAACTGCGCATGATCATTGTTTAGAGACGTGACATGTAGGAATAAGATCGATGAGTGGAACATAAATAAGGATTGCCTCTAACGTGTCTCCATGAATTGGTGCTTCAATTGATGATGATTTTTCCACTCTGCTGTCACTGCTCATTGTGAATTAATACTAATGATTTGATTTTGTTGATTACAATCTAAACTGAAGAGTTGAAGAAGAAAGGTAAGGGGCATGAATATTACATAGGGAGGTGACAACAGTAGATTGTAATCAGCAAAATCAAATTATCAGTATTAATTCACAATGAACAGTGACAACAGAGTGGAAGAATCATCATTAGTTGAAGGACCAATTCATGGAGACATGTTAGAGGCAATCCTCACTTATGTTCTGCTTATCGTTCTCATTCTTGCATGTCACGTATCTAAACAATGGTCATGCGCGGTTTCTACTTTCGACATCTGTCAGCCCCCAAAATTCGATCAAACCATGATTCCTCCTCCACACGTAATGCACCTGCCACCCTTACTCCACCGCCTCCAAAGCCTATGACCCTCGCTTCCGCATATGGGTTTAAATTTTGCAGCCTTCGATCAAGTACGTCTACACTCTCCGATCATCACACTCGACCTTACTGTTTATGTTGTGTTACGTGCCTACTTATTGGGCACCTTCTGTCAACATTTTCATTGTTATTCCCAGCATTTATTTTAGTCGTTATTGTCTGTGTCAAAGGCCATTATGGCCATGTTTCCCATTTTCTCAGTTGTTTCTATTTTTTAGGATATCTGCAGTAGAGCAAGCACTAGTGGGCAGATATTTCAACAATTCAGTTTCTTTTCCAATTGTATTTTAAAAAAAGGAAAGATGAATGAAATACACACATTGATTGTTCCACCAAATAATTTTAGCAATTACAGTTTACACTTTCTCTGCTTGAGAGCTTCTCTCGTTTGGGACCATTCCTCAACACAGAAGAGGCCGAGCGAGAGCTCGCTAAAATCACATCCATAACATAATGGTATTAGAGTATGGTTTTGATAATGGAGGCACCCATCACAACCCATCCAAACAACCAATAGAAGAATCCTTACAAGCCACCTAAAGACAAATGCTTCAAATGCAACAAGATGATATGTGATTAAATGTTGATTCATTTGATATACTACACTTAGTGATTAATGCCTTACAAATGTTTAGTATAGTCACTTTAACTCATATTTGATTTTAGGTACATTTTGGAAGTAAATGAGCTAAAGTGATCCGAAAGCATGTTCTTTGAAGCCATCTTTTCAATTTCTATATTTAGTTGTCTTCGTGGAACAAAAATGATAAATATTGGAGCAAGTAAAGATAAGAAAATTAAGATTACGAAGCAATATAGCTCACGACTGTTGTGCATGGAAATTGAATAATTTCGCATGGCCTAACATGAAATTAATGGTTGGAAGCTAAAGCACGAAACGATAGCAAAAGGAGAAAACAAGAGAATGAAACGACAACAACATGATGAGACAACCTCATGAATAACGTGAATTAAATGGCAGCATTCCATGAGCAAAGCATGTAGTAGATGATGAGCTAAACGATGTAGAGGCAAAGAAGGATTGAAGTGAACATTTACGTTTGACACAAACAACATCTAAGTAAATGCAAACGTTTGCTTTAAACGTAGACAACATCTATGTTAACGCAGATGTTTGCGTTAAATGCAGACTCCGCATTTAATGCAAACATCTGCGTTAACATAGACGTTGTCTTCGTTTAACGCAAACGTCTGCATTTACTCAGACATTGTTTGCGGACGTTATACAGGGTTTTTAAAGATTGAAACGCACAATAACGAGGGGTGTGAATAGTGACGGTGGACCAAAAATTAAATGAGAAAATAGAGAGGAGCAAAGAACAGAGGTGGAGGCGCTAGGTTCTCCCTTCGTTCTTTCACCACCAAAGCATCTATGGAGAAGATGGTTGATGCTTGGAGCATAAAAATGGAGATGGAAAGCTAGGTTCCTGACACCGGTTCAACTGGAATATCGATGCTAAGGCACGGTTAAGCTACTTTTATCATTTTAAGGTTGTAATTTTTTTTCAAATTGTTGTGTTGTTGGTATTGATTTGATCGGATTTTGAGATGAATAATCCTAATACGATATTTTGATTGTTCTATTTCGAACCTATTGCTAAAATATTGAATGTAATCCGTAATCGTTACTTTTAATGTTTGTGAGTAGCATCTAATGATCCCGTATCGTTAGGAACAACATAACTTAAGTTAGATCACCCAAACGTGTGAGGTTATTGCTTATATTGATCGTTTTCCATATCGTAATGCGATTGCCAAATTAAATCTAGAGATCGTATCCTAGGTTATTCGATAGCTAAGTTTAATTAATGATCGTACCTTGATTAAACAAAACCTAAGAGAAAATCGAGATTAGGAGAGCGTTCTATTAGCCTCAGATCATTAGTCCGAAGAGAGTTGTAAAGACGTTAGGATGATGAAATATGCTTGATGGTGTTTAGGCCGAGATTGAACCTAGAACCGGACCTTACGTATATTTGAAAATTTAATCATTTTCAATCGTTTGTTTTAATTTGTTTTCGATAGTTTGCTTTTATTTTATTTTCTAAATTGCTAAAAATTCAAAACCTCCCTTTTTATAGTTTTCCTTGCATCAATTAATTTCTTAACGGAAGTTAACCAAACATTCCCTGTGGATTCGATCCCGACTCACCATAACTACAAATTTTATTGTGTAGAGTCAGGTAAATTTGCAGTGTACTCGGCACACGCTGTCACGGGAGATGCATGAGATGTTCATATAGTTGCAAACGCAGGTGGATGAATTAAATTTGAAAGGAAATGGCGCAACATCATCACAACAACAATCCAATTTCCAACAAGCACAAGGAATAACTATACCTCAAGTGGTCCATTTGGATCTCCCACGGTATGATGCAATTAATAATCGGATTACATAGATAGACCGAGCAGAGAAATTCTTTGAATTTCATCAAACACCTACCAATGAGAATGTAGTTTTAGTGGCTTACCACTTAGAGGGAGGAGTACACCTCTAGTTTCAATCAATCAAAAGGACGTGGGTTTGGATTACTTGAGATGAATTCAAGAAGGCACTAAATGATCGTTATCAGCCAACACTAGTAGAAGATTTTTATAGAAAGCTCACCAAGCTCAAGCAAATAGACATAGTTTGAGACTATCAAGAGAAATTTGATCGATTACTAGCCAGAGCAAGCACATTAACAGAACCACAACAAATCAATTGCTTTGTAAGTAGGCTCAAAGAATCGATCCGAGCCGATGTTTAAGCAACAAATCCATAAACTCTACCTCATGTCACTGGTTTAGCCCGACTATATGATACCAAATACCAAAATCAGAGAAAATTTTAGTTTGTGATAAAAGTGCCAAAAAGGAGGAGATTGTTAGGATATTTATTATGTCCTATTATTTTAATTTTGGCATTTTTGATTATTGGATATTCAGATAATAACAAAAAATATAAATCAAGAAGTCTTACTTGAATTAGCTTCTTGGATAGAGTTGTGCAAATAGAACTCTACTTGGATTCAAAAAATATATGGATAATCTTCTAGTTGAAAAAGAATCTCATCTTGGATTAAAGTCTATCTTGAGAAGGGGTGTGATACATCACATGTGTGAGAAAACTTCTCTGTGAAATGGGAAACAATTGTTTTATTGTATCTTTGGTGATTTAGGTAATATTTACATAAACATGCTCCTGATCCACTATTAACAAAGGCAGCAAAATATTATGCTTTATATTCTATAAGTGATTCCTATAGGAATATATATACTAAAAGGACTTGTCATTTTGGTATATATATGGTGGCCGACATGAATGGTGTGGGTACCGTGTCATCTGCGTAGAGTGCATCAATTGGGTTTTGGAAAAACATAGCTGAAGACTTATCCTCCTGATTTGCGTGAAAGACACATGGGTGTCTTTTGATTTTTTAGTGGATGGTGTATGTCGTGTCCCACATGATTTAATTGGAATTGTTAAAGCTGGATGATTTATGTGAGGGAAGAACCTTGGGACTCTTATTTTTGATATTGGGTTGTAGGAGTAGCACACGGTTGGTAGTATCTCTCTCTTTATGCGTTGGTTTTCGGCTAGAAGTTATTTGAAGACTGCGTGTATGTTCTGTCAGTCATAAATTGAGCAGCCATAGTCTGATTCTGGAATTGTCGTGGGTCAGTCCAGCTGGTGAACAATTTCTAGATCTATTACGGAGGAGCTAAACCGATTGGAAAGTTATCTTCTTTTCTATCTCAAGTGTATTTTATTTTTATTCTTAGTTGATTCATCACTTGAGTTATTTTTATTAATTGTCTTTTAATTAAAAGTTATTTAGAAAAATCCTCTAACAAGGTTAACACGAGTCGGTCGTATTATTGGGTGTGAAAAACTTTCACAAGAAGTGAGGTTAAGAGATAGTATCTAGGGTTGAGTAGTGTTGTAACACCCCACTCCCGCGTGACCCGAACCCGATATCGTTGGTGATATCCGAGTCCGTGCCCCGTGAGGGTGGCGTACTACATCAGTCGGTCAAAACTCAGT
>JAOTBA010000205.1:31289925-31311001 GCA_025629845.1 Erythroxylum squamatum
ACTTACATCAAGTTAACCCTTCTATTTATAGTACAAAATTTCTAATAAAATACTATCATGACAAATTAAGTGATGCATTAATAATTAAGTGATGCATTAGGTGCACTAATTAAGTGGTGTATTAGGCGCACTAACAATTAAGTGACACACCATATTATTTCTATCTTTTATAATATAAAATGATTAGTGATCAGCGTCATAATTTTTCTTCGTAGTATTCTGCGCTTGAAGAAGGCAGTCTCATAAATTTTTAATATATATCAAATCCTTTGACTGTGACAGTCATTTATGATTTACAACTTCTAATTTAGGCAGGCCATGGCAATATCATATGTTTTTTTTAATAATCTTTATTCAAAAAGAAAATGAAATGGTCATAGTTGCTTCGCATCTGCTGGGAATTGTGGCCTTATCTTCTATACTTTGTAAACAGAACAGTACGTGTGTTGTTACTGAAGATATGGGAGCTATAGGAGTGGTGCACAGAGCCCCTTCGACTATCACTCTCCCTCTTAACCATTACAGAGCCAGACTTCGCTGTTTTTCCAATACTGGTAAATCCCCATTACCTTTCGAGTTGCTCAACTTCTTTTTCATTGCTGTATATTCTTTCTTCCATTTCTAACCTGGGACTAGTATAATCCCATGTCTTTTGGACAACGAATTCTAGTTGGTTCTAATTGAGACAAATTGTATTTGGATTCTGGGTCTGGTGAGTTTTTGCCCCAAGAAAGTCCGCATGTTTAAAGAGGACCTGGTTGTTTAGTGAGATCAAAACGCAAATTATTTAGATGGTGAATGGTTTTTGAAATCCTAAGTATACATGTGTAAAGGAATTGCCAAAGCCTCATTGTGAATTTGAGAAAAATTCTTTGATGAAGTGGTTAAGAATACTCATTTATTAATCATTCAACTGGTATACAGCCCACGTTTCATTTATCAAGGATGTGGCAGCGACTCAACCTCCTCAACATCTTCCATGCTTGCTTAAAATGCTTGAAACTAAAGGTAGGCAACCCTTCGATTAGATTGGAAACGTTATATTTGAGCACTGCATCTCTTCAATTTTGAGGTTATATTTACAGTCTAACAAGCTGTTATGGTGGAGAGCCAAGCTCAGCTTCTTGCATATTTATCTCTTTTGCTTTATCCAGCCCAGTATCTGGAGCTTCATCTTCCTTAAGTTTGATTGACAAAGTATACTGTTCAGTCCACATTCAGTGCTAAAAGAGTAATGAGACCCGAGGGGTCTTAATTTCCTTCAAGTTACTACAGTTGCATATCCTGAAGATTTCCAACTCATGAAATGGTTTCTAAACATTTCACAATTGTGATAACTTTTCAGCCCGTCCTTACCAATCTGTTTGTAATTGCATGCTGAGTTAACAGCCAGAAACTTCTAACATTCGCATCTCCACTGCATCTTGTGTTTCAATTCAATTTGAACCTTGGTTTTCTTTTCTGTTCCTTTTAAGTTGTTATGGACTACTTCCATATTTTTGCTTGGTCGCAGGTGAAACCATCCTTTCTCCTGGATCTAAGCAAGGATTAATCCCACTAGTTGTACCTCTAGCAGAAAATTTGTCAGGTTCAATAAACATCTTCGCGCATCTAATGATTCTCATGACCTATGAGCAATCACTGATGGACTGTTCCATAGTATATTAGACAGCTTATTTTGCAACTCTCAATTTATCCTACTACATATTTTGACCGGAATAGGTTCAGTAACTGCATTGCTGAGGTGGCCAACTGCTCCAGCTGGGTGAGATATTTAGTACTATGTTATTAATGTGTATGTGTGTTTATACCAACCTTATGCCTCAAACTTATCTTAATTTCTTTATCACATAGAATGGAGATGCCAGTTGTGGAACTTAGCAAGCATGGCATATGGCTTTTATCCAAGAATGTAATTTTCTTTATCTCAAAACATGGTACACGTGCATAATAGACTGCTGAAAATGCAAATGAAACTATGCAGTTAAGTTGGTACTGAAAACGTCATGAGCTCTCCCAAAATATTTTGCATCTACGTGTACAATGGCTTATGTTTTGCTGCTCATGGATGCAGGTAGATCAATATATTCATAGAATTCTGGTAGAAGAGGATGCCAGCAATTTCAATGAAAGTAATGGTGAACTTTTCCATGCTTCTTCAGAAGTCGGTAAGAAACTTTACACTAAGGGCGATTTTGCTGAATCTCAGATTGCTAAACTAGATGCCTATCTTCTAAAGAAGGTAAAGAGGGAGATAATTTGTTAATTGGGTCAGAAAAGAAAAACATGGAATTACCTGACTTATAATCACATTTCAATGTTCCTTCCAAGGTTGGTCTTTTCCCTGATATTATAGAACGTAAAGTTCTGCGCCATTTTGAGGAAGAAGATCTTGTAAGTGTTCTTCTGGTAGTTTCTTGAAATGCTTGTGCTCGCTTTTCCCAACTTCCCCTTGTTCTTAACAAAATCTTTGTACACTTACGGAGTGAAGGTTTCAGCAATGATTACTGGAGAATTCTACACCAAGAAGGATTTATTTCCAGGATTTGGACGGCCTTTTGTGTTCTATGCTGAAATTTTACAGAAGTTTGTAAAAGTCTTGTCCGAGTACTTCCATCTGACCTGAGCCAATTGCACTTTCCTTCTCTTCAAGTGAATGTGTTTAATTGCTTTTTACAGAGTTGGACGTACTTCAGAGGGTAAAGATGCTGCAAGGGTTGCTCTGAAATCACCATGGTGGACTTTGGGTTGTGCTTACCAAGTATGCCAACATTCTCAGTTTGTAATGTTCTTCTAAAAATCTTTATGTCAATTCTACTTCTTTTTCCTCACTTCTCTTGTACGGTGTGGTAACCTTGGTTATAAGGATGTTGCTAGCATTGCTCAGTGGGAGGATGAGCAAATTGAATACATCAAGGAGAAGATAACTGAAGAGGGTAGACAAGAAGACTTGAAGAAAGGAAAGGAAGCAGCCCAGGTGGCTGTTTAATTCTTCTTTTCTTATCAACTGGATGCTGAAATTCACTAATATCTTATATTTACAAAATTATATCTGCTAAACTTATCAGGGTTCAAAGTTACTACTTCCTCTTGCAGATAGCATTGGATGAAGCTGCTTTCTTGTTGGACTTGGCATCTGTTGAAGGGAACTGGGATGATGCTGTGGAACGCATTGCTGAATGTTATATGGAGGCAGGATTTGAAGATATTGCGAGATTTGTTTTATACAGAGATTAATAGGAACTAGGATGAAGAATATAATATACTTGCAACTTCGTTCATTTGTTTCTAAGCATGCCTTTGAAGACAAAAGCAGTTCAGACATCAGTCCCGTTGATGAAATGTAAAAGTTTGTAAGTTTTATATGTACAAGAAAGAACAAAGGTTCTCTTAGTTTTCTTGTTTTACCTGATGTACTGGCTAAACATTTCTTTATTCAGAATAAGAGTTTCCTTCTAGCAATGACAAATTGGAGTAAACTGACCAGCTATTGGTACTTAAATCGCTTGCTATGGCTTTTGCTTTATTCTTACTGAACTAAGGTCATTTTATGGTACTCCTTATGGTCGGTATGTTGAAAAACCATAGATCATATCCATCTAGTGAAGGATGAAAATGAATCAATTTGAAAGGTTAGCTGTTAAATAATCAGGTGATTCAATAATAGTTCGGAGGTAGATCATATCCAAAAATATGCTTACGGTCTACGGACCTTGAATTGAAGATGGAAAGCTCAAGCAAAGAAAGCACGCCATTAGAATTCCTAGTCTCCACTAGAAATTAAGCACCAGATTAATAGTACAGCTATATTTTTGTTGTAGGGAACAAGAATATGTTGTTCAGCGCTGCATCAGAATCGTTTGTCATGAAATTCTTCAGTTAATCGTGAAATATTGCTAAGCAAATTGGCACGACAAGAAAATGACTTTGCCCATGCCTCTAGTATAAGGACAGTTCCTGTGTAGCTATTTTATGCTCTTGTGCTGGTGATTGGTGCCTGCAAAGCACGAGATACGTTCATTTATCCATAGAATGAGACTAAGTATCACAAACTCGATCTAACCAGTGTCTAGCAGTTAACACCAAAACCAATTATCAGATATGGTTGGTATTGCTATTGACAAATGAAATTATAATTACTTTGATAAGAAGTACCCAGAAAACCTATACATATCTTTCTGAACAGAGAAAGAAGCATCACGCCCAAGCTATATCACTCTCTCGAATCAAGTCAGGAAAATCATGCACCAATACATATGATGATCTATCAGAACATGGGAGAGGGGTTTGATCGTCCCATTTGAGCATTTGTTCAGTATCAGCAATGGAATAGTCCATCTTGGCTTTTAGGCCTTTGGCAGTTGGGACTTCTTAACAGTTTGTTTTTTCCTTCTCATCAGTAGCCTCCTCAGCATACCAATTCCTCCCTGCTTTTTGGTAGGAACAATAGCCAGAGCCCCAGCTGGACTACTATCAGGTTTACATTCCAACACATTAATAGCATGAGACGGATTTTGTGTATGTGTATCTGCTGTGGGAGATCTCAGAATAATCGCTTTAGCATTGTCTTCAGCCACCATTTGATCGCGTAAGGAGAATCGCTTGATAAAGTTTTTGGTATTGATGGCGGTGCTTGTGGCATTAGTGGTCGTGAAAACCCTGTCTAGTAGTGCTACTTCCCTTGGTGAAGCTAGTGCCCTGAGCTGCTTTCCAAGGTTAAGGATGGTTTCTTGGCATTCTGCCAATTTTATAGAGGCTGATGTCATCTCCCAACCCTGTAAATTTCCATGCATTTTGCTATTCAGAATATAATTATATAATTCTGGTAATATTGTACTATTCAAAAGAACTTACATTGTGTGGTTGCGTTCCTTGCTCATCACGGCTTAGAGTTTCAATCTTTGCAACACTGAAATGTTACAGAAACATCAACGAAGTCATTTCTATCAAGTAGTTTTCATCATAGATTGCTTAGGAGACAAGAAGATGACAACCATTACCTTTCCACCTGGAGTTGAAGATCAAGACATGTTGCTTCTAGGTCTTCACAACAGTTGTTCTTATCCTCCAATTCTACTTCAAGTGATGACAACTTCTGTAAGACCTCATTCAACTTTGCTTTGGCAACTGTAAGCTGAGTGTCAAGATCTTCATTGATTGACTTTTGATTTTCAAATTGATCCTCAATTAGTCCCTTGGATTCGTTGAGAGTCACAACTTCTGCTTTTAGGTTTTGGAGGCTTCTTTCTGATTCCTCACGCTGCTTATTCAATACCTCAGTTTTATTGGTCGCAGACTGTAGCTTGTCTTCTACATCTCTTTTAGCAGATTCCATGTGTTTTAGATCTTCTTTCAGTCTCTTGTTTTCATCTTGCAGAAAAGACTTTGCACACTCTGTTTGGGATGTGGTATGATCACGTGGAGAAGTTATTAAGCGCAACCAGGATGGCTGCTCTTTGGATAGACAAACTGGTTTTGATTGCACAGGTGCAACTCCAACTTGGTTTTCAGTTTCTGGTGAATTCCAATCAAAGTACTTACTGATCTTATCCCTTGCATTTGAAGCATCTTGCGGGGTTACAACGTTGTTCATGGTCCAGTCTAACGTAAGTAACAACTCCTCGGCAAAATCTTCAAGGCACACTTTTCCATCCAACAGGCCCTTGCAGATGTCAACAAATCTCTGTAGAACAGCATTAACTTCACAACTTCTCCATTGGAAAACATGGACAAAGTAGTCTGACGCTGGTGCTGATGGAGTGGAATTAGAATAATCGATGGCTGAAGAATTTAGTACCAGTTTTTCAACGAGCTGAACAATGCTGCAGATTGACTTACTCAGACTGGATGGACCACATGGCCGACTTGTTTTCATTGCAGTGTTGGCACTATTGGAAACTTGGTTCGATGAACAGTTTGTCAGGGACTTCAAAGGGATATGAGTTTTAAGAGTAGATTCTGTATAATGCCTTGACGTCCGAGTGGCGTCATCTTCCAGGACATTTGCATAATGTACATAACCCAATGCAATTTTAATGTCCTCAAGAAGCTCAATGAGACTTCGTTTTGAACTGCGCTGCTCTTTAAGCATTGCATTTAAAACATCCTGAATCCAGTCAAAAGGTTTGCCATTAGGAATATCTTTTGAGTGGATTTCCTGATTATCTTTGCCACAGCCAAAATCACTTTGCTCCGCTGGAACTAGTTCCTTACTAGCTGACGAAGGATGGTTATCATCGTCAGGAGGTGCTTCCACAGAAACTACAACTAGTTTCTCCATTTCAGCAAAATCATGCATTAAATTCATGTCCGGAAACTCAATGACTCTGCTTTCAGATGGACTCATAGGTTTCCTATCTCTGAAAATCTCCAATTCCGATATTAGCGCATCAGCCCATGAATTTGAGGAGCTAACCCTATAAGAACTGCACACATCTAGACCTGGTATTGGATACAGTTCCTGGGATACATGATCACCCTGAGTCAACTCCAGAGATCGCTGACCACCAGAAACGTCCAGAAGCTTAGCTTCAACTTGTGATAACCTTGAAGCTGCTCGGGAAAACATGATCCTCGAAGATTGAAGTTCAGCATTTTTTTTGGTTACTATTTCTCTTAGAGTTCTATTTTCTTGTTCCATACCACGTAACCTCTCAATCAGGCAATCTGTTTTCTTGACAGGAGTTTCAGAAAATCTTTCCATGGCCGTTTCCATAAGAATCAAATCTTTTGTAGGATTTGGCTTCCTTCTAAAATTCACTGGGTCCCGTCCGTGCATTTCAATTTCACTCTTGATCTTTTCTGTTGCAGCGAGACCTGGCAATCTCTTCTGCATCAAAGCGCGCAGTCTCTGGCATTCTGCTTCCAGTTTTGCCAATTTCTTCACACTCTCCAATTGTTGGCTGTGCGATGCATCAGCAAGCTGACGGGTATATTGAAGCTTCTCATTACGAACCTGAAGCTCCTTCTCTAGCATGTGAAACTCGTACTTCAGAAAAGCATTCTCCTTTTCAGTAGAATCTAATCTAGCCATTAAAGCGTTGAATTCTGCTACTGTTTGAGTTGCACGCCTACGTAGCTCTTCTACCAAGTTCTCTTTTACCAAGAGTGCGTTGCTTAGATTAGTGTTTTCAATAGCTAAATTGGCAAGATTTTTGCTCATCTCCATCAATCTGTCCTCTAGTTTTCTCTGTACCTTCTGAAATTCGCTTGATGCCTTTAAGAGAGCATCTTGCATCTTTGGGTCCTGTTCTTCTTGAAGAGAGGTAACCTGCAGCATGCACTGCTTGAATGCAGTGTCAGAATAAGTTGATCTTTCATTTGCAGCTATACCCTGTTCGCCCTCTCCCTTGTTAACACTAAGAACTTCCTCTTCTGATTTTCCCTCGCCTATAAGGAAGTAATTAGCCAGAAGGAACACGATCACTCTAAAAGGGAGTAACAAAATGACTTGCATATTAAAAATGTTCGAAGGTCACGAGTGAATTACCTGCAATGGCTTCTTTTGATATTAAATCATGCCTTGTCAGAGGATCAGCTTTGGCACGACTATCAAGGAGCACTGAAGCTAACTTCTCATTGAGATTCCTCACATGTCTAGTTGGCCCAACTTCACATCCTCCCGGAAGCATTGATCCCTACAGTATGAAACAAGGATAAAGGATCTCATCATCGACTGCAATTATTTTCAGAGGAGCTTGTTGGGATGCAAAAGAGAAGCCTCCCTTACCTCTTCGTCAATTACTTTCACAGGTATGCCAAATTTGCTCGTTGTGACTATCGTCTTCTCCGAGGGTTTCTTCCTCCAAAGCCATGTCCTATTATCCATACTTCAACTTCTCGCGATACAAAAAAATTAAAGCTGCAAGCGATCAGTGAAGGACTAATCTTGCAGAAGTATAAACGACATTAGCAAAAATTAAACTAGCAGTATATGATTAGAGCTTATCTTATACTATCAAGTGCCTATTGAACATCAATGTTTTTCATTAAATATTCTTGACTTCAAGGCGCTCAACACCTATCAATCACTTGATGGAACACAACGGCAATAGGGATGAGGTGGGAAGGAATAAACAAAAGCTGGGAATATCATCTCTTCTGTGAGCTGAAGAATACAACCACCCGGACAGACACAGAGAGTAAGGAACCAAAAAAGTGCAATCATAGCAATTCAACAGTGGAGATGAAAGGAAAGTTAGAACTTTACTAGACTATCCAGGGAAAGAAAGACAAATCAGAAACTGTCACTCATAGTCAATCAAATATTGACAAATTCCCGACCCTGCTATTCAACTTCAAGATGGAGTATTGTCCACATAAGGCCAAATCATTCATGACGAACTACATGGTGAGCATTCATGAGCAACAGTTGAAGCTGATAGCTAGCAGTCAAGATGATTTCAAACTAAGATGCTAAACCATCAAGGAAAGAAGGTGCTACTGTAGATGACACAACAAAAAGACCACCAAGAATCACCACAACCATAAACTCAGAGCAAAATCAACAAGCATCATGGCCTCATACACAAGGAAATTCAGATAACACGCACGAAAATCCTAGCTAGAAAGAGAGAATATGTGTATGGGGTGGTGAGTATGTACAGCTCTTACCTGGACACGAAGATCATTAACAACGACGTGGATCCTGCAACATGAATGATGCCAACAGGTTTAACTTTAAGAGAAAGGGAATCGGACACGTATGTAGATACTCTCCTAGAACAAAGGCACCAAGCAAGGGCCTTGATTGATGAAGTGAGGTGGTGACAGTGAAGTGATGATACACAGAAACTGACCAACTTAGCTTTATGTAACAAGAGAAAGGAACTGTTAGGACAGTTTTGCATAGGATGCCACCGACAACTTACCTTAGGCTACTGATTATATGTGCATGAAAGTGACGGAGAGGTCCAGTAACGACCCCAGAAGTAGGAAAAAATAGAGATGGTAAGAGTCATCAACGGAACCAAATATAGACTTATATTAGTGAACAGCACGCACTGAGTGAGGGATATGATTTTCATCACAGATCCTCCGTTGCTCTGTCTTATTCGGTTTTATGAAATCTAGTCATTTATTTTGTGAGATTCACACAAATTTTATGCAAGTCTTATATAAATAAATAATTAAAATTTATTGAATATAATAAAACACCGTAATATTAAAAAAAGATCTGAAATTTATTATTTTGTTTATTTCTTTTGTAGCCAAAGCTTCACCTTTGAAGCAACGTTTAAATTCTTACCACCGCATGCGCTTGGGATTTGTTCTTCGACCTTTTCCTTTTTCTTTAAATTTTGCAAAGAAAAACTTTTACCCTTCCCAATAAAACTTTGCACCAAGTAGGTAATGATACATTACACATGGACGGGACGTGTTGACAAAAAGTTGAAGAAAGGTCAATGCTACTTTTGACCTCAAATATTATTAGGAAGTAGAAACGAAACTACTCATCCCAAATTCCACAAATGCCCCTACACCTTACCCCTCTCTCTCTTCCTTTCCTTTTCGATTAAATTTTTTTCCCCAATCCCAAACGCTCGCCTCACAGACCTAACCCACCGGGTCAACCCGCCCCAACTCACCCTTCTCCGATGGAGATCGCCTCCGACCACCACGGAGATAACGCCGACGGAATGAATTCGCTGTCTTCGCCTTCTGCTTCTTGTTCTGCTGCGTTGTTGAACCGCGATTCGATTGAGGAGGAGGAGAGTAGAGGAGCGAGGTACGACGAAGACGACGATGAGGAGGAGGAGGACGTGTGCAGGATCTGCCGGAATCCGGGGGAAGACGAGAATCCGTTGAGGTATCCATGTGCGTGTAGCGGGAGTATCAAGTTTGTTCATCAAGATTGCCTCCTCCAGTGGCTTACTCACAGCAACGCTCGTCAATGCGAGGTCTCGCTGGTTATATTATTTGATTTAGGATTTGAAGAGATTCCAATTTGCTCTCTCTCTTTTTTTTTTTAATTTGCGTTTCTGTTATTATCTTAGCAAATTAAATTGTGGTTTGATGTGATCCTGTCACAAAAAATTTGTGAGGATTTTGCGTTTCTTTTACATGTACTTTGGCTTATATTTGAGTGCTTGGTAGAGGATGTTTAGTGGAGTTTCATCTAATTTTTTATTCATGAAGACCTATTCAAAACTTGTGCAATTTGCATGTGGCAACAATAAACATGCTCTGGATATGTTCGGCTCACTGAAAATTTAAGTATAAAGATCATAGTTTAGGAATGAATTGTTGTAGGATACAAGTTGTCATGCGTTCCGTTTTTTACTTCACTGGATAAAGCACAATAACAAAACCTATTTGCGCTGGAACTTGCTTGATTTAGTTTTAAATGCTTTACAGGTCTGCAAACATGCGTTTTCTTTCTCACCTGTTTATGCTGAGAATGCCCCTGCAAGGCTTCCTTTTCAGGAGTTTGTAGTTGGGATGGCAATGAAGGCTTGCCATGTTCTGCAATTCTTTTTGCGCCTGAGTTTTGTGCTCTCTGTTTGGCTCCTTATTATACCATTTATAACATTTTGGATATGGCGTCTGGCTTTCATAAGGAGTTTTGGCGAGGCTCATAGGTTATTCTTAAGTCACATCTCTACTACAGTTATCCTCACTGATTGTCTGCATGGGTTCCTACTCTCGGCAAGCATTGTTTTCATTTTTCTTGGTGCAACTTCTCTGAGAGATTACTTTAGACACTTGAGAGAGCTTGGAGGACCGGATGTTGAGAGAGAAGATGAAGGAGACAGAAATGGTGCCCATGCTGCAAGACGATTGCCAGCACAAGGCAATAGGAATTTTGCTGGCGAAGCAAATGCTGATGATGCTATGGGAGCACAAGGAATGGTTGGAGCTGGTCAAATCATCCGAAGGAATGCAGAAAATGTTGCTGCACGGTGGGAGATGCAGGCAGCTCGTCTTGAAGCTCATGTTGAACAGATGTTTGATGGTTTAGATGATGCTGATGGTGCAGAGGATGTGCCCTTTGATGAGCTTGTTGGCATGCAGGGTCCTGTTTTCCATTTGGTCGAAAATGCATTTACTGTAAGTACAATTTGTTCTTTTGATGTTTTTTGTTGTTGCCTTCTGCTTAACCATAAATATGTCTATTTTGTTGGTGTCTGAAATTGTCATTTCCTGTTTATTTTGCATGTATTTGTGTTACTTATTTTTCATATTTATATGAATATTATATCTTGGTTCTTTTATGTACTTTTTAAGTGATTGCACATCTATATCAAATTTCATAAAATGTTTTGAGGAAATAAGATGATAGTTTAAACAATTCAGAAATCCATTTTATTCTATTGGGGAGTTCTTATCAATCATGGTTTTCTTGCTTTGCAGGTTCTGGCAAGCAACATGATATTCCTGGGTGTTGTGATCTTTGTACCATTTTCTCTAGGGCGGATTATACTATATTATATATCTTGGCTTTTCTTTTCTGCAAGTGGTCCTGTGCTGTCAACTGTTATGCCACTTACAGATACTGCCCTTTCCTTAGCAAACATCACATTGAAAAATGCCCTAACTGCTGTCACAAATTTAACGTCTGAAGGACAGGATGGACTACTAGGCCAGGTTGTAGACGTTTTAAAAGTAAATAAAAGTGGAATGCACGAAGCCTCAAGCAATATAAGCTCTACGCTTGCTACAGATCTCTTGAATGTAGCAAGTATTGGCACATCGCGACTTTCTGATGTTGCAACTCTTGCTATTGGATATATGTTCATATTCTCCCTAGTCTTCTTCTACCTTGGAATTATTGCTTTGATTCGATACACTAGAGGTGAGCCTTTGACCATGGGAAGGTTTTATGGTATTGCTTCTATAGCAGAGACAGTTCCATCTTTGTTGAGGCAGTTCTTGGCAGCAATGAGGCATTTGATGACAATGATTAAGGTTGCCTTCCTTCTGGTGATTGAACTTGGGGTGTTCCCTTTAATGTGTGGATGGTGGCTGGATGTTTGTACCATCCAGATGTTTGGAAAAACTATGGCGCAAAGAGTTCAGTTCTTCTCAATCTCTCCTTTAGCCAGCTCATTGGTTCATTGGGTTGTTGGAATTGTTTATATGCTACAAATAAGCATCTTTGTCAGCCTACTTCGTGGGGTATTATTCTTAAACTCCTTGGCCATGGTGTTTCATAGAATCTATACATTCTTTGATGCTACTAGTGTGACAATCTCTCTACTGCTTGTAGGTCCTCCGTAATGGAGTTCTGTATTTTCTTCGAGATCCAGCTGATCCTAACTACAATCCATTCCGTGATTTAATTGATGATCCTGTGCACAAGCATGCCCGCAGGGTTCTGCTATCTGTTGCAGTTTATGGAAGCTTAATTGTGATGCTGGTATTCTTACCGGTCAAACTTGCTATGCGAATGGCACCCTTAATTTTCCCATTGGACATCTCGTAAGCTTGGTTTCATTCACTATTTTTTGCCATCTGGTCTTAATGAGATGATTTATTGGCATAGTTTGTTAACATGCATGGTTACTTTTTCTTTCAGGGTATCTGATCCATTCACAGAAATTCCAGCTGACATGCTTCTTTTCCAAATCTGCATTCCATTTGCCATTGAGCATTTCAAGCTGCGGACCACAATCAAGTCCCTTCTTCGCTACTGGTTTACAGCAGTTGGATGGGGACTTGGTTTAACTGATTTCTTACTTCCTAGACCTGAGGACAATGGTGGCCAGGACATCGCTAATGGGGAGCCAGGAAGGCAGGACAGACCACCAGCTGTACAACATGGTGGACAAAATAGGGACCTAGTAGCACTTGCTACCGGTGATAATCCTAACATAGATTTTCTCACAGCTGGAGGTTCTAATGCTGCAGAGGAGTATGATACTGATGAACAGTCAGACTCGGAGTATGTTTTGAAATAATAAATCCAGTCAGTGTTTTCATTATTTGCAAAGATTGCATGTTATTCCTTTTCCACTTCAGCATTGTTTTAAGGTTTACAGTCAAAATATGATTGCCGCAAATAATGTTAAAATTGTATTTTAGCAGGTACAGCTTTGTTCTTCGCATTGTCCTCTTGTTGATAATAGCTTGGATGACTCTTCTAGTCTTCAACTCTGCCTTGATAGTTGTACCCATATCCCTTGGGCGTGCTCTTTTCAATGGTATTCCTCTTCTTCCAATAACTCATGGCGTTAAGTGCAATGGTAAGACAGTTTATATAATTTTGTAGAGATAGAACACACTTCTTGATTGTGTGAGATTGCTGATTGTCTTTTTCTTTGTTAGATCTATATGCTTTTATTATTGGAAGCTATGTCATTTGGACCACTTTAGCTGGAGCTAGATATTCTATTGAACATATCAGAACGAAGAGGGCAGCAGTTCTGCTTGCCCAAATCTGGAAGTGGTGTGGAATTGTTCTAAAGAGCTCTGCACTGTTGTCAATATGGGTAGAGTCCCTATCTCATTCCATTTGTCAGGTCTCTATTTGATAAAGTGTCCTTTCCACGGAATACCCTTTTAAGTAATTATTTGAACCTTTTTCTTTCCAGATTTTTGTCATTCCAGTATTGATTGGGCTGCTCTTTGAGCTTTTGGTGATTGTGCCAATGCGGGTGCCTGTGGATGAAAGCCCAGTTTTCCTTCTGTATCAGGACTGGGCCTTGGGATTTATCTTTCTTAAGATATGGACTAGACTGGTGAGTTCTCAAACAATATGCATATCTTCCTGCTCTGTGCCCTTGTATGAAACAAAGGTATCTCAAATATAATCACACCTGAAAATTTTGAGCTTCAACCAAACTAGCAGCTATGTTTTATTAATGCATTTAACAAAATAGAGCTCCCTACAGCAAGAAATGGAACTACAGACTGAATCTTTGATTTGTTTATCTGCGGTCTTTATAACATTCCATAAAGTTTAATGAAAAAGCATTTACCATATTTATGTATCTAGGCTGTAGTTATGCATGAACTAGCAGGGATCGTTTTCAATGGTATGAAGAATGTTAAGACCTGGAAATGATCAAGAAATATGTTTGTGAATTATTTTGGCTTTGTATTGGATATTGAAAATACTGGTTGATAGAGATTGAGGGTAATAATGAGACTTACAAGAGGTAAAGCTTGATCATTTATGGGAAGTAAAAGATTTTCTTTCTTGATCTTACTGCTTGTGAACAGGCTATGCTGGATCATATGATGCCATTGGTTGATGAAAGTTGGCGAATAAAATTTGAGAGGGTGCGAGAAGATGGTTTCTCAAGGCTGCAAGGCCTTTGGGTACTGCGGGAGATTGTTTTCCCAATTATAGTAAAACTGTTAACAGCGCTGTGTGTGCCCTACGTCTTAGCAAGAGGAGTATTTCCTGTTTTTGGATACCCACTAGTCGTGAATTCTGCTGTATATCGATTCGCATGGCTGGGGTGCCTTTGCTTCAGCATGATATGCTTCTGTGCCAAAAGATTTCATGTCTGGTTCACCAACCTTCACAACTCAATACGCGATGACCGTTATCTCATCGGTCGCAGGCTTCATAACTTCGGAGAAGATGCGGAACAGAAGCAAACTGAGGCTGCAACTTCCTTTGATACACATAATTCAACTGATTTTATTCGACATGATGCGGAAGCTGATGTTGGGATAAGGTTGAGGCATGCAAACCGTCAGGATGCTTGAATGTTTTAGGAGGGCTTTAACCATTATTGAGGTCCTTGCCAAGTGAAGGATGCCAAGGCATCAACTTATCAGTAGGTTGTACCATTGAAAGGTTTCCATAATCGTGATTCTAGTTGTAGTTTTTCGTTATCTTGTGCATACTATATAGGAAGATGGGCAATAAAAAGACTACAGAGTCACCCATACTCTGTTGTTCTTGCCATCTGCACTTAAAAAACCATGACTCATCACTAATGCTGTTAGCTAATTTGCCTTGTTTCTAGCACCCGACCCAACTTAGGGTTGCTACTCCATGTATATTGATTCTTTTATGTTTCGGGTATTAATCATCCGAGTCCTTCCCTTCAAGTCTAAACGAAGGCCTTGTTACGTATATAAACTCCTGAATCATGCAATGCGTAACATTACTGTTGCACATTTCCCTGCATCCTTAAATTTTGATACTAAATTTAGTTGCACCCATAAAAACTGGTCATTTAATAAATTTTTTTTAACATTGAACCCACCACCAACTTGAAACGACATTAATCTACATTCACCATAACAAAATCTAAGCATTAAAGTTTCTCCAAACTTAACTTTGAACAATCACAATCAACCAAAAACACGTAGCTACCAAGTGAAATCAAATCTGAAGTATAGAAGCCGCATCCGAAATGGTTAAAAATCCTGTATCTTAAATACTCTGCTCACGCTCAACCCAACCCATCCCAACCTAAGTAACAAGGTTGTCATTCAATGACAAGGATGCCAATTGATCAGCTGTGCTACCAGCCTGCTGCTGCTGAACACTCCTCAGAACCTCCATTGCCTCTGCAACCTTTGCTCTGAGAGCTTCTGGTGACTCCAGTAGGTGCAAAACCTCAGTCTGATCCATCTCCAGAAGCATGCCAGTTACCTTAGCTGCTGCATCAGGTTCCACCTGTTCTACTAGAGGGTAAAGATTCTCACCCAGCATCTACAATTACAACCACAAGTTAAATTTTTGATTTCAATTTAATGAAATATGACAAGACTGCAGATGCACACATATTCAAACAGACAAAACATATAAATGGATAAAGTTCTATCAATCTACCTGAAAACTAAAAATATGTAACAAAGTTAAAGCCTACCGTTCTCTGTTGATCTGCAGTAGCATTTGCAAGAGCAGAAGCCAAAGCTCCTATCGGAACAGGTTGAGACAATGCTGTATCACGCATCGGCATACCAGCCATATCATATGGAACAGGCATGCCACCAGCAACACCAGTCATTGGAACATCAGGCAAGCCACGTCCAGGAGGATAGCGATAAACACGTCCTCTTGGAAGCATCTGACATTTGACCGAGTAATTAGGTAACAATATCACGATTATAGAAATAGAATCATAAAAAATTTGAATTAAAGGGATACTCCCAACCTGCTGTTGCATTATTGGGATTGGCTGCTGAGATTGCTGAGCAGCTCCTGCCCGACGGCCACTAGGACGTGGCCCCTGCTGTCCCTGCTGGACCATTGGCACAAAGAAGTTTGGCATAGGAGCCCCACCAGGCCTCATACCAGGTACAAGCTGCTGTTGATACCCGAATCCAGGCTAAAAATGGTTGATTCATTAGGTATTTTGATTACAAGTTTGCACTTATGATGTGGTTAATGTGAAGTACTCAAAAGAAAACTGCGTGATAAATACATACCAAAGATAAAAATTTGTTCAATAAAGAGTTACCTGGGGAGGAATCATAGCAGGTGGCGCTTGTCCATAGAATATTTGCTGTCCTAACCCTGGACCACCAGGGGGGTAAATTGGCATACGAGGAGCTACTGAAGGTCCCATTGCAACTGGCCGCATTTGAGAAAATTGAGCCTGTATAAGAAGAAAAGATATATAAGCACTAATTAATATAAAAATTGAGTCTGTATAGGAAGAAAAGATATATGGAGCACCACTTAATACAAAAAGAGAAAAGGCAACTACATGACATCTTGAGAAAATACGTACAAGAACCTAACAAGGGTGTGTCAACTTGATGTGGAGAGAGAGGGGGACAGAGGATAAGAGGAAGGAAGCAAGTTAAACCTCTCTTGTCTATGGTTTGGAGTACAAGTACCTTGTTGCAAATTATTAAAAAAAAAAAGGAAATGCCTAAACCTATCGGGATGGAGATACCTGCAACCTGGCTCTTCTATCTTCCTTTCGCTGTGCAGGTGCAACATACAAAGGTTTGCTAACAATCATTTTGCCATTCATCTCCAAAAGCTGTCAAACAATCACAAGCATGTTAACTTAGGGACCAAGAATGCTCTCCATATGCATATGTGAAATCCCATATCCTCAACTTACAGCTCTAGATGCCTCTTCAGGGGTTGAGAATGCAACAAACCCAGAACCTCTACTTATCCCATTAGGGTCACGCATCACCTAATCACCAGAAAAACATGTTTATAAGTCCTATGCAGTAGAATCTCCAAGGCTGATGATGTTAGGTGCTCACTATTCAAAAGATGATGCTAATTACCTTGCAGGATGTGATTGTACCAAAAGGAGAAAACAGCTCCTTAAGCTTATCGTCACCTATGCTATCATCTAGATTTTTAATGTACAAGTTTGCCCCTTGAAATTTGTCAGCTGCCTCCTTCATACTCTGCTCAAATTTGAGTTTTAGTTCAACTTCCCTTTCAGATTTCTTCTGGGCTTTTCCAACATACCACTCTTTATCATCAGATTTCTTTCCATTAAGAGCCTCAACAGCTCTAGCAGCATCATCGGCATTCTCGAAGTTGACAAATCCAAAGCACTTGGATTTTCCATCTACATCCCTCATCACAACAGCACTGGTTATTGTTCCAAATTCACCAAAAGTTTTCTTTAAGTCATCTTCAGTGGTTGCTTCTGAGAGATTCTTTATGAATACATTATTGAATTTTGTCTTGTCAATGGCAGTTTCTCTTTCCTGCTTGCGAAGGAACGGTCCCACATAAACTTGCTTATCATTTAGCAGCATACCATTCAATTTCTCAATGGCTTTCTGAGCTCCTTCTTCAGTTTCAAACTGTACAAATCCATAGCCCTTTGATTGGCCAGAAGAGTCTGTAGCTACTTTGCAAGATAGTATATTCCCAAAAGCCGAAAAAGTATCATGTAATGCTTTGTGGTCAATAGCCTTATCTAGATTCTGTCATATTTGGGAAATATCCAAGTTAGAGACATGAAGGCATGGAAACTTAAAATACATAAATGTAATGCCACTACAAAACCACCCAATGGCAAAAATGGCTACCTTAATAAATATATTTCCAGCACCACTCTTGCGAAGACTTGGGTCACGATGTGAATACATGATCCTTATGGGCTTCCCATTAAGAGGAGTGAAATTAAGCACATCCAATGCCCTTGCGGCTGTCAACAGATGCAAGAAAGGATAGAAAATACAGAGACAGACATTAGTGAAGAAAGGGGCAACATTACCAAAAAACAAAAACACAATTATGATGCTGAAAATAATTGATGGGGCGCGAGAGCGTATACATTGCTCATCCACCAAATTGATCAACCAGCAAATCTTTCAATTTCAATTTCTTATGATCACGACTTAATAATAAATCAATTCTAGGTAAAAAGATTCTAGCTTTGGCAAATCTTTCTAAATTTCAGACATTGGAAATTCACAACCAATTATGATTACATTGATTATGAAGCAAGTAATGAAACTGGTAAAAGATAACCTAAACCTGTCAACCAATCAGCAGCATAATATCCATAGCATTAAATAACCTACTGCTTAACCAGGATAACATGCAACAATTACAATCAGTGGGTTGCCAGTTTCCACATTCATGAAATAATAATTTAACCAGAGGTTGAATTTCAGAAGAAGATCGAGGGTTTCAAGAACAAGGTTTCCCAGTTGACATTAGTTTAGACCTAATGTGCTGAACATGTTTGCAGCCAAAAAATGATTCAAATTGATACTCCCTACATCACTTCCCTCACCCACTGTATAAAATCGTCAAAGAATACAAAATTGTGGAACCAGTATAATCCAAGCTTGACGCGTTGTCGCTCTTTCACAAAATTGTAACTCCCAGACAACCTCACAGTTTATCACCAAAATTAACAATAAATATCAGTGTTTAAACAATTAAACCCACTAATCAAACAGCATAATCCACTACTTTATGTAATCCACCAAACTAGTTGCTTCTACATTTTTTAATGTGTTATTCCAAATTAACACAATTTCTCCAACAGAATAATGAATACAGGTTTAACAGTTACCCAGAAGCCAAAAAGGTCTAAACTTTAACACAAATTATAACCTTACCATCCTGAGGATTGCTGTAGTTAACGTATCCGTAACCAAGCGATCTACGGGTCGTCAAGTCCCTGCAAACCCTAACGGAGACTACCTGCGCCACCTGGTTAAATACGTCGTACAGTTGCGAATCGTTAACGTTCACGTCCAGATCGCCGACGTAGAGCGACGTCGTAACAAACTGCGGGTTGGCGGCTCCGCCGTTCACGCCCTGAGCCTGAGCCGGTACTTGAACCTGTGCCATAATATTCTTTTCCCCAAAAGCCACGAACTTTTTTAATTTTTTCTATATTATCTTCCCTCTCCTCGTATTATTAACAAAGTTAGGCTCCACCCAGAAATCCTAACACAACCAACAACGGAAACTGATACCCACGGAAAGTGTTCGACGAAAGGCCTAGGATACGTAAAAATTTGAGTGCTTTATCTTCCTTCTCTAATTCTTAATTTTCTTTTTTTTTTTTTTCTGTTTTCTGATAAGAGAGGAGAGGGAAGGTGGAATAATATAAACTAATTTTGGCCGCCGGTGGCAAAAGGGCGGCGCGTGAGCTACGTCAGAGACGGAGAGAGAAAGGGGTAGCTAAGGGGCAGAGAGAGACTGCACTCGAAAACAAGGAGGTCTGTAGGGGCGCTTGCGGAGGATATAGAAGAGAATAATAAAACCCTAGACGATGATGATGATTATGATGCTGGCGAGATTTGTACGCCGTTGGATTTGGGTGCGAGTTAGTGGATCCCAGTGGACCAAGTCAAGAGTAGTTAATCAGAGGTAACTTACATATGAAGTTATACACACGTGACATAAGAGCGCGTGGTTTGGTTCTGTTCTCTTTTTAAGTTAAGATCTTTAACTTTGTATGTCAGTTGTTCTACTAGGACTCGTACGTAATAAATTTTATACTAAAAACATTTATACTAAAAAATATATTATTGTCAACAGTTATGTCATTTTATTAATTTAATATATTATAAAATATTTTTGTCAGGACCTTTTACTTTTTTCATTTAAAATAATAATAAAGAACATTAAATAAATTAATTTGCGTCTTGATGCCCCAAGCCCGTGGGTCATCCGTTCGTCTAAAACTTCCGGTTGTCTTGTCTTTGATACTTACTACAAATGCACCTAATGTTACGGCTATCGATCAATACTGTACCATCCAAAAAAATGGTAGAGTACTCATGTATTTAGTACTGAATTTATTATCGGACTTAATTGTATTTTTCTAAATTTTTAGGATTAAATTGAATTTTTTTTAAAAATAAACCTAAAATATAATACTAGGTTCCCCTCAAGTTCGGCCAGGTTGACTAAGCCTCAGTCCCTATTTTTTAAAAATTTAGGCCTTGAGTTGGCTTAGGCTCTGCTGCACAAGCCTGGCCCGAGGCCCAACAAGCAATAATAAAATGACGTCGTTTTGATATTTTAATTTTAAAAAATATGATGTAGGTCTAATTGAGTTGGGCCTGGGCTCGGCTTGGGCTTTTTCCCTCAAGTCGAGCTGGGCCGCATTGCCATCCCTACCCTCTTCGTGCCTTTCTGTCTTAGACTCTCATCTCAGTCGCCCTCTCCTTTGCCTCCCTTTGCCTGAATGCCTCCTTTGGTCATCGCCTCGCCATTTATAGGCCTGCCATCGTTGACCTCACTGCACGCAGAATCTCACAGTTCCATCGCACCGCACCCAAGATGTAGGTACCATATCGGGCAATACTAGCCAAAAAATCATACGGTACTCACTCATTTCATATCGTTGGTTGGTGTTACCTAGTATCAGCCAGTATCAAAATACCGATGAAATATCAAGACTGAAATATAATTTTTAAAATATATTGGATAAAATTATAAATTTGAGAAGACCCTAACTATTTAACCCACCATCTAGGGATGGTAATGGGTCAGGCTATATTTGAGAGCAACATGTACTACATTAAGGAATGGTGTAATCCTAAAACATGTAGGTAGATAACTTAGCACATATGGAATACTAATTGTTGGACCCCGTTTTCGAAGCCCAACTATCGATTCGGAGTCAAAAAGCGTAAGCGGGTTCCTTGTAGGGTTATTTTCAATGAAATCTCTTTAACCCTCTTCGCTTCATCCCCACTCTCATAACATCTCAAG
>JAOTBA010000205.1:31378553-31390869 GCA_025629845.1 Erythroxylum squamatum
TAGTTTTGAGTCAGTTTTAAGTGGATTGCTTTCTTTGGTTGGTAGGAGTTTGGTATTTTCACTATCTCTACCGTTGTGCATAAACCCTTTATTTCTTATTTTTTAATATATTTTCTGATTTACCAAAAAAAAATTAACCAAGAGACTAAAGCAATGATGTTATATATGGATTCTTTACATGATTTGTCGAGGATGTGTAATATGGAAAAGCAATGAAAACTTTACATGATTCTTCACTTTATAGGAAGATCTTTACGAAGATTCCAAATATAAGGAAAATGGATTAGATCATGTCTCTTTAATTATATTTTTATATTATTATTTCATTGAAGTCTTATTAGTTCAACTTTTCCATGGTTTAAACATTTTAAGTGTACATTTTGTATGAATATTTGATATGAACTTCTTAAAATAATGTTAAATATTATGGTGCTTCATAATAATTTTAGCACTTATATTTTAATATCTTTGTTAATTATTTAATCCTAGTTTTATAGATACATGGCCTCTTTGTTAGATTTCAAATCAGATTCAGTTGACTGATGAAGACATTTATTATTTCTCTAGATGGGGAAAAGAATGAATATTTTTGTTTACATAAGCAATCATATATAGCATCTACTCTATCATGTCATGATTGAATATTAGAACTTTTGAGTGGAAATATTGTAAGGATTTATGAGAACATAAGAATGAATAAGAAAATCTTGTTAAACTTATATGATGAGTTGAAGAATTTATAAGGCTTAAAGCTAACCAATAATTTGATTGTGGAAAAATAAGTTGAAAATTTATTGATAACTATACATAGGGAGACAACTAGGGCCAATGCAAAGCATTTTCAATATTCAACCTAAATGATTTTCAAATATTCCAAATTCTTATATGCACTTAGTTGTCTTGTAAAAAGGTATTACTTCATCATCCTTTACAAATACTCCTAATTAAAAATATTTTCATATCTTTAAGTATATTCATATATTTTATTACTATTTTCGTTATGCCCTTACATTTAATTAATTATTTAATAATGTAATTTCATTTTTAAGGATTTCTCAGGAGCAATAGATACACATATTGACACATAAGTTTCAATTGATGAACAAGTACCATATAGAAGTCAAAGAATTGATCTAACCCAAATATTATGTGTTGTTATTCACTTGACATATGTTTCACCTATGTATTGGCTAAGATGCTTAGAGATTATATAGAAAGAGGAAGATCTCAAGGTCCATAAGAATGATTTACCTACAGAGATTCTTTATTGAGAAATATTATGGAAATGTGTGGTACTTTAAGGGCAAGATTCCTTATACTTTTAAATATGTCTAAATACAATTAATAAAAATAAAATTACATAATTATTGCTTATTGCTTATATTTGATTTTATTAGAACGTATGAAAAAGCGATAAAATTTTAATGATTATGGTGAAAATGAAGAGCAAATTGTGGAAAGTCTAAATAAAGATGCAAATTCTTAAGTAAAGTATAATATTACTCCAACATCACTTCAAAATATGTTTTGAAAGCAAAATAAAATTATTAGAAAAATGTAAAATGACTATATTAATGGAAGTTTTAATTAATTTATATTTTTTTATAGTAATACTACTATTATACCATTGCACCATAACGAACATCTTTTATTATTTGGTTAGAATGAATTAATGTAATTTTTATATTTTATAGACTCTTATTATATAAATTTTGTGTATATATTTTTTAATTATATTAAATGTTCATTTTTTATTTCTAATGATCTTGAGAAATAATTAATTAAAAATATAATTTAGTTTATTAAAAATAAATTAAAGTAAAACTTAATATTAATATCCAATAATATAATAAAATAAAAATAGTATGATAAAATTAATCATTACTTTATTTTTAATTTTTATCACAAATCTTAAATGTTTTTATTTTCAAGTTTTTATTACAAATTTCAACTAAATGATTTTTTTAAGTTTTTATTGCAAATATCAACTAGATATTTTTATTTAAAGAAAACAAGAATATGAAACAAAAATTAGAAATCACAATAGAGGGAAAGCGGAACCAAACAACCTTTAATAATTCAAGGCAATCTTGCAAGGAGGGATAGTAAATGATGCTACAACTCCTAATTGAGAGAAGAAAGCAATAATCTCTTGCACTAATATTTGATAGGGAAAATCCTCAACGTTTCTTACATCAAGATCTTCACTTTCCAATATCTTCATATAGAACGTGCCTAACCTTTTGAAACAGTTACATGACAACAAGTTCTTAGCTAGATTGAGTTGTTGATATTTGCCAAACATCCCCTCGATAAGGAAAAAATGTTTTCCTAGAGCCCAAAGATAGAACACAGGTATGAATGTGCTTTTCTCTAGTTGTTAGTTTCCAGGCACAAATTATGGCTAAAATCGCTTCCATACTCTCATGTTTAACCATGATATATGTAGTTGCTCTCACTGCTCGATACTTGAACGAGCCATTGCCTGTTTTTTTAGAGGACTAGGAAACTAAATTCTCACTAAGATAATGCAATGACCACCAATGGATTTACAGTCAATGAAATCTGTAGCCCAATCTGCATTAGAGAATGCAGTAAGTTCAAAGAGTTGAGAAGGTTTATAAAACAAACCTTGGTTTGTTATTCCTCGAAGGTATGGCAATACCTTTTACAAGCATACTATTTGTCTCTGAAGGACTCCGCATGTTTGGCTGAGTTTGTTAACAATAAACGAAATTTCTGGTTGTGTGATAGTAACGTGTAGTAAGCCTCCAATAATATTGTGATTGAAACCTGGATTTCGGTAAGGTTCCGACTCTTTGATAATCATAGTCTTACTCGAAGAGAAAGGAGTTGGAAGAGGATTGGTAGAACTCATGTTTGCTTTCTTCAGTAAGGATTCAATATATTTGGTATGGGAAAGATGAAGACCGTGGGAGCTCCTGGTAGCATGAATGCTCAAGAAAAAGCGAAGAGATCCGAATTGCTTCAAGGCAAATTCTTTGTTCAACTTGTTGATCAACTGTTGAATAACATCTTTAGTATTCCCAGTGATGAGAATGTCATCTACATAGATAAGAAACAACATGTAAACATCATTAGTGTTGTAAATGAATAAAGGGGTATCTGTTTTGGCATTAGAGAAACCCAGCTGCAAAAGAGTAGTTTTAAGTCTATCAAACCAGGTTCTAAGCGCCTGACGAAGACCATATAATGCCTTTTTGAGAAGACAAACATGATAAGGCTTGTCTTTACTAACAAATCCTTCGGCTGTAGCATATAAGCAGGTTCCTTTCAGATAGCCATTCAAAAATGCATTATTAACATCTAGTTGCTGAATGTCCCAATTTTGAGTTACTGCCAAGCTTAAGATAGTGCGAACTGATGCAGGCTTGATTACAGGACTAAACGTCTCGGTGAAGTCTATGCCAGGAGTCTGAGTATAACCTTTGGCTACCAAACATGCTTTATGTCATTCAATGGATCCATCTACTCTATATTTGACTTTGAAAATCCATTTGTTAGCAATAATCTTCATCTCTGGCCAATATAGAACTAGCTCCCAGTAGAATTTGATGTGAGAGCTTTATATTCATTTTCAAGAGCCCGTCGCCATTGAGGAATTTTCAGTGCTTGACGTACACTATTTGGCTAAAGTTCTTCAGGTTTTGGTTGATTAATGAGGTAGGTTTTTGGCTTGTATATACCTATTTTACTACGAGTGATCATGGGGGTGTGTGTTAATAGCTATGTTGGGTAGTTCGATGGTTGTAGGAGACGCTGTAGGTATACTCGAAGAATGAGAGATGTCTGGAACTATAGAATCAGGTGGAGGTACTAGTTCTGAGGTAGAATAATCAGAATGGGGAGTAGGATTTTGATTGGGTGGACAACGTAAAGAAGCAAAGGTGGAGTTGATACTTTCCTGAGATTGTAAAGAAGCAGGGGTAGAGTTAATAACTCTCTGAGTTGCACTTCAGATGAATCATACTGTCTTAACACCTGTAGGTTGCTGGAAATTTTTGAAGTAATAAGTGTATTTTCAACTAAGGCTTTGTTGAAAGAAGGATCATTAGCAAAAGGAAAATCGAATTCATTGAAGAAGACATCCTGAGATATGTAAATTTTCGCCGATAAATCCAAGCACTTGAATCCTCTATGGTTTGGACTATAACCTAAGAAAATGCATTTTTAAGTATGAAAATTAAATTTATGTTGATTGTATGGTCTAAGGTGAGGAAAACTTACACAACCAAAGGTTTTTAGTATGTTGTAATCTGGGTGATGACAAAAAAGCTTATAACAAGTTGTTTGATGATGCAGTACAGGTGTGGGAAGTCAGTTAATGAGATCGACAGACGTTTCAAAAGCTTCTCACTAATATGACAATGGCAAAGAAACTTGTGCTAAAAGACTTAGGCCTTTCTTCATAATGTCTCTATGTTTCCTCTCTACTCTCCCATTTTGTTGGTGAGTGTGAGGACATGGATGTTGGAATAAGATACCAAGAGAGGTGAGGAAGGGTTTAATAATTCTAAACTCACCTCCCCAGTCGGTTTGGACACTTTTAATAGGTTTATCAAACTGTTTTTTTGCCATTGCTTTGAAGTTTTTGAAAAACTCAAATGCTTGGAATTTGTTTTCAACGGATAAGTCCAACTATATCTCAAAAAATCATCTAGCATTTTCAGATAATAAACGAAGCCTTATTTTGAAGCTATAGGTGTATGACCTCATAAATCTACATGTATGAGTTGTAAAGGAGAGGTGGTTTTATTTTGTGCAACCTGAAAAGGTAATGTGTGGTTTTTTCCCAGTTGACAGGCATCACAAGAATCCAAAAACATACCATTACTGAAAGGTATATGACAAAGCTTCAAAATAGATTTTTTACTACAAACTCTCGTGGGTTTTGCTATGCCAAAGTTTAAGTATATCTGTCTTATCTAGGCTATACGTATAGGTTTTTGGACTAAAGTTTGTAGGATATGTGGCGGTTGTTGAGTGAGGTGAGTGAGCAACTTGAGGAAGAGGAAGACAATATAATCCATCTTTAGTTGTTCCCTTGAGAAGCACTTTCCCCGTTCTCCGGTCCTTACCCAAACATAGATCCTTATGATTCAACAAAAGTAGGATTATCGTTAGTGAGTTTATGGACACTTAATGAATTTTTGGTTATTTTAGGGACATATAAGACGTGGTTTAAATAGATATTAGATTGAGGTATAGGTAAAGAACTTGATCCAAAATACATGAAGTTCAATTGCTAACCATTACCTACAGTTAGACCTTGACCTCCTGAATACTCATTCTTGTCGATCTACAAATTTTCAAGAATGTTAGAAACATGATGCGTCGCTCCACTATCGAGGAACCAGTTTGGATCTGTTACTGATTGGGGAGTGGCAATCATGGCTGACATTTGTGATGATTGATACTGTTGCCCCTAAGACATTTGCTGATTTGGTTGTTGTTGTTGAGACTGTCCTTGGTAATTTGAATCATACAGAATCTACAGATAGTAACAGATTGTTGCTGTGTGTCCAAGTTTGTCGCAAACCTGACATACTGGTCTGTTGTATCCACGTCCTCTGCTTCTGTAACCTCTTCCCTGTCCTCTATTTTTTCGGCCTCCACCACAGTTTTGGTTTAAATGAGTTCCAAAAGTTTGAGTGTAACCTAGACCTCTTCCTGTTTGATGTCCAGTAATAGCAATGTTAGCTGAAGGGTTCTGCATATCAACAGTGGCTGCAACATTGTATTATTCTAGTCAAGCTTTTTAGTTCATTAGTATTGCATAAACTTCATTCACACTAAATTTATCAGTCTTTATTGTGACACTAGCGACAATAGAATCATATTCAATACCAAGTCTAGCCATTACATACATTACAATATCTTCATCAGACACCACACATCTGATTGAATTTAGATTATCAGCAATGCCTTTGATTTTATTAACATACTCAGTGACGCTCATGGATCCCTTCTTAGTAGTTTGTAATTGAATTTTCAATTAAAGGGCTCTTGCTCGAGACTGTGAAGCGTATCGTATGTTACCTCAATGGATTTCCATAGCTCACATGACGTATCGCAGTTAACAGGTTGATTGAGAACAGGCTCAGATATTGAGGATCGCAACTAACCTGAAATGATCTGGTCTTGCTTACTCCAGGCAATATATTTAGTGGACAACGTTTTTCCTAGTAATGATCCATCCATCTAGCGAGGTTGAATTCAACACAAACTTTGATGGTGAAGATACCTTCTCGTCGATGAAAAAATCAAGACCAAATCCTTTTAGTATTGGTAACAGTTGAGACCTCCGTATCAAGTAATTATTACAATCTAATTTGATGGCCAAGGAAAAATTTAAATTCGAGGTGATGGTAGTTGGATTAAAAGAAGATGAGCAACCTTGCTTGCTCTGATACTATGATAAAGTATCAGAATTAATTAATAAAAAGCAAGAAGAAGATGAAACTTGAATAGAGTGTATTCATGATGAAGATCGATGACGTATTTATCTGCAGAGAGCGACTATGTTTATATAACTGTAGATGGTATCGAACTAATGGACATGGCAACTGAATGGAAGAGTTCTAGAACTTTGTACAGAACTAACTTCATAACAGACCATAGCTATAACTAATTACAGATTTATACAAAAAAGGGAAATTAACAATTGTTTTCAAGAAAACCGACTTGTAGGCTGTCTCCGTCTGAGCATGGAGTATCAATAGACACCTTATTATCTTTAGATAACCCCAACTTTCCGGTGCTTAGAATTGTAGTAGATTACACATATCATAGCCATTAAGACCCACCCAGTTAGCCTTCTCTTTCTTTTTTTCTTGAAACCCCAAATGTTTGAGAAGAAATTGTCAAATCTAACCGTAGATTTGGTGTCAATTTTGTAGACCCAAAATTTTATACATTGAAAATGGAAAGCCAGTAAGTCTTTTCCTTTTAATAGATCACAAAATGTGGGGGAGTTGCGGAAAAATGAATGGTTATAGGAATTGATCTTGGAAACAAGTACACGTGGAGGAATGGAGCATCACCCTTTTGCCTTATCCAAGGGAAGTAATACGAATCACAGAGAAAGAAATCATTTGGACTTCTATTCTCTCGTAGAGCTGAATTGTCGACATTTTTTGAGATCATGAATCTCTCTTTTCTATTGGATGTCACCATCTGAAGTTGTATTCAAGCGTTTCTTTCCCGGATTATAGTGGACTCGTATCTCAATCCTGGTAGATTCTAAACTTGCAATTGAGATTATGGTATTAGTTTCAGTGCGATGTATGCTTTTTGTGTTACCATCAGATTTCTACCAAATAATGGAATAGAAAGCAGAAAACAAGAAATTGACAGGAAAACATTAACATGGTTCAATCTGATTCTAGACGAACTGGGTTTACCAAGATTATTTAGCACCGATCAGAAACATACAATTAACGTTTGTTCATCCATTTTAGGACAACACAGGAGATTAACTAATCGTAAATATGTAGCAGAAGATTTATCAAAGAGACAATTATAGATGGACTTGAAAGTTCTGTAACCTCAATTTGTGAGGTAAAAGCGCATCATATGATCTAGGCGGTGGAGCTGCCTCAGTTAATTTTTGAGCATCAGTCTCCAGTGATGATTTCCAGTAACCACCCCTCTTACATGGAACGTAGTTCATTGACTTCTCATTGGGACAAGTTGTTTTCTTGGAGAAAAATGCTTTACATTCGGCTGCTGATCTCTGGTTTGGGACACCGAGAATGCAGTTCTGGTCAATAGCAAGTGTCTTTCTTTGTATCAATTTCCTGCATTCAGGACCAACCTGAGTGAAATAGTTATACGACAAAGTCAGGTTCGAAAGGTTCGGCAACTGGCACACGGACTCCGGTACTGTACCGTAAAACTCATTGCAAGCCAAGTTCAGGATCTGCATGCCTGCCAGGCACCCAAATGAGTGCGGTATTGGACCTGTCAACTTGTTCACACTCACATCAAATACATTGGTTTTCTTCAGGAACCCAATCTCATACGGTAAACAACCTGAGAACTGGTTGTTCAGGAAAAGAACCTCCAACAAGTTCGGAGCTTTGCCAATGCTTCCCGGGATTGGACCATTGAATTTATTGTTAGCAAAAGTCAGGTACAGTGCAGGTGTTGAGCCGAGATTATCAGGAAGTGCTTGACAGAACTCATTGTTGTTGAGAAAGATCACGTCGACGTCTAGATTGAAGACCCCTGAAGGCACAGGCCCTGAAAATGAGTTGAACCTGAGGTCCAAGAACGTCAATCTCGTTGCTTTAAGAACTTGCACAGGAAACCCGCCACAGAACTTGTTATTGCTGAGATCTAGTTCAAACAAGTACTTGAGCTTTCCGATTGTTTCAGGCACTGGACCAGAAAAATTATTGGAGTTTATATGGAAGATAGATAAGTCCTCGAGCTTATCAAGTAGGCCTATAAGCTGAAGTTCAGAGCCACCGAAGTTGTAGAGGTTGAAGTCCAACGCCGCAAGTGCCCTCACCTTCAGGTCAGGCCTTATTGCACAGCGAAAGCCCTTGTAGTTACAAACATCCCGACCGGTCCAGCTACGTGTAATTTGTTGAGGATCGGACTTGATTTTTGGAATTAAGTTTTGGATTGTCCTCTTATCTCTCAGAAGATTATTTGGCCGTGGTCGTGGAGGAGGCGGAGATGGAGATGGAGGTGGAGGTGGAGGTGGAGGAGGGGGTGATGGTGGTGGTGGAGGTGGTGATGGTGGTGGTGGACATTGTGGAGCAAATGGTATTGGAAAATGTGGTGGATATGGTAAACATGGTAGGAAATGATGATCCTCATGTTCATGAGAAGGAGCGGGAGCGTCATGACCTTCTATTATTGTTTCAAAGGCTTCTCTTTTAATCTCAGTGGCTGCATTATGACTAGCATTGATCTTGAAGCACAATGAAACTAGGTTAACCACTACAATTAAAACCACTAGTAGAGAATGGTAAGAAATGGCACCCATTTGTGTCGTGCGCAGAGAGTTTTGGTTTGGACGTGGAGCAGAAAGCTATATATAGTGGCAGACCTTAGACAAAGATTGGCCAATACAAAAGTTCGACGCTCTTATTTTCTGAGAGAGACATCTATCTGCTAACGCTCATGCTCAGTCATCCTGTACTAGACTTTTCCCGAGCATTTATATTCCGCTGATACAGTTAAATAGTGCTTCCCACATCTTAACTGCACGACCACACTCTGTAGCAGATGGATATTTCTGTGGTCTGTGCCATATTTGAGTTTAAGTTGCACCAAGCACTCTACATGTGTGTAAATTAATGTAGGACATTTAAAGATTTCAGAGTTCTTTTGAGTGTAAGAAAACAACAAAAAAGAAAGACGACGTTAAAGTGCTTGCGTAAACTGAAAAGTGAAATGAGAGTCTGCGAAGGTCTACGCATGCAGTCGTCAATGTACGACAGAGGCAGACTTGGGTAGGTGAAAGCGGAAAAATACAAACAAAATTGAAGAGCCAAAAGGAAACATTTTAAGACGGAGCCATAGTAAATCTGAAACTCATCGTCAGAGTCGGAAGATTTTTGTTGGTTCCTATAACCATTATTGTGTGACGTCCATAAGTTCATATGAAGTTGGATGACAACTGTAGCGCCATGTGCATGTGATAAAGGATTCATGATTATTTATTTCAACTAATAGACTTGATAGGTACCATCTCCACGTAAGTATCTACAAGCTAATGGTGGAGAAAGGTCGATGTCAAGAAAAGTCGGTAAAAATGCATGGATTGCGGGAGATGTGTACTCGAAGACGGACCTTTTACTTCCGTCAAATGAAAATGAAAACCTTAAGTACGAGGAGTTGTTCAGCGCTATTTATTTTGCGGACCTACGTAAATAAATAGCTGAGATTCATTGAACACAATAAGACATCATAAAACACCAAAATGATTAATAATTTTGTAGGTTATAAATCACACAAATGCAAAATAGTAAAAACACCGACGTTTGGTAACGCAGTTCGACACACTTTGCCTATGTCTGCGGGACCCTCACCCAGATTAAATTTTTTCACTGTAGTTCACAAAAATTACACAAGATTGATCTACCCCGTAAGACCTAATCTATGTAACCGGACCACAACCTAACTACCCGTGAAAGATCTTCACGCCCAATAACACGACCGACTCATGTTAACCTCGTCAAAGAATTTTCCTAACTACTTTGCTCAACCAAAGAAACAAATAAGGCTAGTAAAAATAAAACCCAATCGACCACTTTAAGAACTCTGAAAAATTCAGCAACACTTCAATTTCGTAGACTGCTTGTTAAAGCTGAAATAATATAGAGAGCTGCACCAAGACACCAACAATATCAGCTTAACAATAGATCAAAAACGATAGCAAAGAGCAGCAGCCCCTCAAGCCAAAATAACCGAAAAATCAAAAATTTGTTGTATAGTGAAAAGCTCATATATGCGCAACACAGCGTCCACTCACTTCTTGAAACACATAACTCCTACGACTGTAGTAACACACTAACATACGCTAGGTTTTCCTTTTTTGATAGATTCCCTTCCAAAACATGGATTATAGAGATTTATTAAAATACAAACTCTGCATCCCAATTTCAAAACGCAATTTTCAATACACAATTTCCAAGTAAAGCACATCTTTAAGATTTATGAAAATTTTCATATTTAATAAAAATATTAAAAATAAAAATAAGATATATTAAAAAAAATTTAACACACCGTAATATTGAAGACAAGATCTGAAATCTTATGTCGGAGCTACATCCATTGAATGAAAGGTCCATAAATGCTCCCGGTGAGTTTTCATTTTATTCCCACAGCTTGTAATCAAGGGGACGAGATCTTCTGTACGGGTACTCTATGACAACTCAGAAGATCTCATCCGTTCTATACGGAAGATCTCACCCTGTAATCCAGGAGTTTACGGTACGAACTTGCTGTTCTCCAAAAGATGGAATGCAATAAGTACATTTGGGATACTGTTTACCACAGGTGGCTTGCACAATTGCTACTTTTTGATTTGTATATTTCGCTAGTGAATAAGAAAAGGAAACGACCCCTGCAAGCCGTAAGCCAAGCGTTGAATTTTGATCAACAGGCAATGACAGCCAAAAAGTTTCGTGTTGGAGCAATTAATGTGGTGCTTGTAATCTTAAAGAGAGTTGTTGAACTGAAATTATAGGAGCATGCATGAGAACTGCAAAGACTGACATCTCCCCCACCAATCAATATTAAACATGTACAGCAATGGAAAAACTAGCCATTACTGACTTTTATGTGTAAAAGAGAAAAGTACAATGAAGGATGCAACTGTAATAAGATGTTTTTTCAGTTGATGACGGTAAGTTCATGCAAAACGTCAGGTCAAACTCAAGACATTGACAACTGCATCTGCGTGTTTAAATTACCATTCCAGATCTTCTGTCCAGTTTTACTTTGTCTTATTCTGTCTTATGGAATCTCAGCCATTTATTTTGCGGAATCCACGCGGGTCCCATGCGAGCCCCACATAAATAAATAGCCGAGATTTATTGAACACAATAAGACACCATAATATTGGACAAAGGATCTAAACTCTTAAATTACAGTCCCACCAAGCAGGCATGGAGTTGTACTAACACAATCTTAGCATTCAGAGTTCCATATAAAGTTTAAATTTTGGTAAAAGACCACTAAATGTAAGGTTTATTCAACATTAACACTATCATGAATAAGAATCTATGGAAAATTCTTCAGATTCAGATCATTTATCTTCTAGTTTGTCTTTAGCTTCTTTACTTAGAGATGTTAAGTGTGTTTTATCACAAAAAATAAAAAAATTTGTTGAAATTACTCATGTGCCTGTAGAAAACCGAGTTTGTGAGTCTTCTTTACCTTTGCTTAGCCCGTACAGTATCTATTCTCGTGACCGTTCTTAGACGAGAAATATTAAGAGTGTGCTATCTACTTCTAGACCTCGTGTAAAGGAAATCATCCAAAGTTTCAAACTGGAACAGTGTGGGCTCAGATCTACAACTGCATAACAATACGTAAAGTTAAAAATCCCTAAGGAGCTGATCGCCTTATGGAGGGAGCATAACCATACACATCCACACTTTGGAGCTCTACGACTTGTTCTCACTTTACATGGAAGAAAAGGGATTCCTGCAACAGCTAGGATATCACTTCTTGACACTGCCTATACAACGTACCAAAATGCTTTGATTGGTACCTTGCTGACAACTCTTGACAGAGGAAGTGTCATCTTGACCATAGCACCTGATTTCAACAT
>JAOTBA010000205.1:31464418-31476759 GCA_025629845.1 Erythroxylum squamatum
AAAAAATTTTCCTTCAGGGGGAGAATTCTATGGAAGTAGAAAATTTTTGGGTCACTACTCCTAAACCCCTACCCACTGTCATTATTGATCATAATATAATTCCTGATAATGAGGCCAAAGATACTATTTCTAATATGTCCATGCCTGGAAATCTCGGTTCAACCACAGGGGGAGAAATACTACTATCTGTTCCTAAGGAACGAAATAATGAGCTTCGTGTTTATACTAAGAGAAAGACTCAATTGAGAAGTAGAGAACAACCTACAATGCATGGCCTTTCAAATCCCTCGGAGAATGAACCTGGGAACAATTCAGTTTCAGGTAACCCTTCTGCTACTTTACCTCTTATTGTACCAAGTAATGATCAATCTTTACCCATTGACCCTCAACATACCATTGATTTTTCTACTGAACTTTCTGCTGATAATTACCTCCCAATAGCATTTAGAAAAGGGAAACGGGCTTGCACCAATCATCCTATATCAAAGTACCTATCTTATGGGAAACTATCACACACTCATAAATCATTTATTTCTAAAATCACTAACATGTTTGTGCCAAGAAACATTCAGGAAGCACTTCAAGATCCAGATTGGAAATCAGCTGTCATGGAGGAAGTAAATGCACTTGAGAAGAATAAAACTTGGGAACTTGTGAATGTTCCTAGAGATAAAAAGCTGGTAGGCTGCAAATGGCTATTTACTGTTAAGTCTAAGGCTGATGGTAGTGTAGAAAGACTAAAGGCAAGATTAGTTGCTAAGGGGTTCACTCAAACATATGGTATTGACTACCAAGAGACATTTGCTCCTGTTGCAAAGGTAAATACAATTCGGGTACTGCTTTCCTTGGCTGTGAATTTTGAGTGGACTTTACATCAACTAGATGTAAAAAATGCATTTCTTAATGGAGACCTAGAAGAAGATGTATTTATGAGCCTACCTCCAGGATTTGAGGATACATATGGGAGAAATAAGGTGTGCAAACTAAAGAAATCATTATATGGCCTAAAACAGTCCCCTAGAGCATGGTTTGATAGATTTGGAAGGGCTGTGAAGGGTTATGGCTATTGTCAAAGTCAGGCTGATCATACAATGTTTTACAAACGATCCAAGACAGGT
Organism: Erythroxylum squamatum; assembly: GCA_025629845.1. NCBI lineage: Eukaryota > Viridiplantae > Streptophyta > Magnoliopsida > Malpighiales > Erythroxylaceae > Erythroxylum > Erythroxylum squamatum. Next base: position 31,465,537 of record JAOTBA010000205.1, read on the forward strand.
ATGCTAGCTATTCTTATTGTTTATGTAGATGACATTATCATAACAGGAGATGATGTATCTAAAATAGTAGAGTTGAAGAAGAGATTAGCCAAAGAATTTGAGATCAAAGATCTTGGACCTCTAAAATACTTCCTCGGAATGGAATTCGCTAGATCCAAGGATGGAATATTTGTGAACTAAAGGAAATATATTATGGACTGGATTACTAGGATGCAAGGTAGCTGATACTCCTGTTGAGACTGGTGTAAATTTTAGACCAGTTCAACCTGTAAATGTTATTAATAAGGAGAGATATCAGCAACTAGTTGGGAGATTAATATACTTGTCACACACCAGACCTGATATATCCTTTGCCGTGAGCTTAGTGAGTCAATTTATGCACTCACCGGGCCAAGAACATCTGGATACTGTATACAGGATACTAAGATATCTAAAAGGAACTCTGGGACAAGGTTTAATGTTTTGGAAGCAGAACAACCTTCAAATAGAAGTCTATACTGATGCTGATTGAGCAGGGAGTGCTACAGATAGAAGATCAATTTCAGGTTATTGAACATTTGTTGGTGGTAATTTAGTAACTTGGAGGAGTAAGAAACAAAGTGTGGTTGTAAGAAGCAGTGCTAAAGCTGAGTTTCGTGCAATGGCACATGGAATCTGTGAAGTTCTATGGATTAAAAGAATACTGGAGGAACTATAGATTCCTATTTCAGTTCCTGTGAAAGTATATTGTGACAATAAAGTTGCAATTTCAATTGCTCAAAACCCTGTTCTTTCACAACCCTGTTCTTCGTGATAGAACAAAACATGTTGAGGTTGACAAGCCCTTCATCAAAGAAAAAATTGAAGGATTAATTTGTGTTCCCTATATTCCAACATCACAGCAGGTAGCTGACATTCTTACAAAGGGATTACACAAGAGGCAGTTCTATGTTCTAGTTACCAAGCTGGCTATGGATGACATATACATGCTAGCTTGAGGGGGAGTGTTGGGAATATCCAGTTGGATATTTCCTCGATATTATTGACTCCTAAATAGTTAGGAAATCAGATCTGGTATTATGTACAGATATTAGGATATTATGTAAAGATAGTAGTTTCCTAGAATAGCCATCTCTATTTCTATGTATACTTGTATCTATGTACTGATGAAAATAGAGTGTGAAATACAAACAGTAGAGAATTTCTGCAGTTTCTTATGTCTTTCCTTATTGAAGTAGGAGTAGGAGTAGGAAAAGAATATTTGTAATTTGGGTTTTCTTTGGTCCATGTTGTAAAAGGAATAAGTCTAGGTATAAATATATCTATTTTACTCTGCCATTAGTAGTGAATGCTAGTGACTGGTTGTGGATGTATGAATCACATAATCTTGTGTTCCTCCCTTTTCTCAAATCTCTATGTGTGTTGATTTCTTGATTATTTTTCCAACCTTTACTCCATTGATATCAATAGAAGTTGGGCTAGCTCTGATCAAGAAAGTAGATAAATTCAATGGCCTATAGTCTAGTTCATCAATTTCCCTGATCAAGTAACATAATCCTAGTGTCCAATTTGAATTAGCATATATGTTGGATGTTTTTGTGTTTCTATCTTCAGTTGTTAACTTTGAACATTCGTTCTCCTTTTTCAACTTTTGGTTCAGTTGGTGTATAAAGTGTACTTTGCTATCTTCACTGAAGTGGGATATAAGTCAGCCACTTTTCACTTTTCCCTTCTCTCATTTTGGCTGTTCTTTCTTCAGGAGAAAATAGAGATCCACTTTATTCTGTGAAATTTCATCTTGAATTTGTAGATTTCTCTTTTTTTTTCTTGCTTTTGAGTTTAGATAAACTGTAACCTGTTTTTCTGTAACATATTGCAGATTGGTTTTGTTACATTTTTCCTTAGCTCAATTCTTGACAACCTGACATCTACCATTGTCATGGTTTCGCTGTTGAGGAAATTGGTTCCTCCATCAGAATACCGCAAGTATGCTCTGCTCAATTTTCACACTATATCATATGAAATTTGGAATCTTCCTAAACAATCCACGATAATGGTTTTGTGGATTCAAATTTCCAAGCTCATAAGATAAGCATCAGTCATGACAAACATAGCATCGATTGAATTAGTCATATAAGGGGTTCAGCAATGTTGCATCATAGAGTTGGTGTTTATTTTTGTTGAATTATTGGTATCATCATATATAAAATTATTGGAGAACTGATTTAAATAGAGATAGATTTCAATATTTATCTCCAGCTAAAGATAGAGTGAAGAAGAAGGTTCAATCTTTAATAGTCTATAGACTATTGAAATTTGTTTTTATCAGAACGCTTAACATGAATTCATCCTGTCTAGTGGGGAGTAAAGATGCCACAGTGCACTCAACCAAATTAGGCTTATCTGCACTCACTTTGTATATATCCTATTTGTTTGTTAAACAAACATCAATCGATTTAGAACTTCATCAGCATGTTTGGGCTTCATTTACAGGCTTCTAGGAGCTGTTGTTGTGATTGCAGCAAATGCTGGTGGTTCGTGGACCCCTATTGGTGATGTTACAACTACTATGCTATGGATTCATGGTCATATATCCACATTGCAGACAATGAAGGTCTTGTTATCCTTGGAAATGGATTCTTAAGTTTCAAAATATGCCCATATTCATGTTTCTAAATGTTATATGAGATGCATTGTCCAAATGTTTTGCTGATTAGTTATAATATTTGGGCATAGGCTTAGAAGGACTCTGATGATTCAGTAACATGAAACCTACTTTGTGTTGAACGGTGGGACATTCTAGTATGTTTATGGAATAATTTGCTTATATACGTGGCTATGTATGTGCATGATATAATGGTACTGAGATCTTACTTTTAACCATGTTAATGATTTCCTAATATTTGACCTACAAAGAAATTTACCACCTAATATAGATGTCAATTGAAAAATGTGATGTTATTCTGTTCTTGATAACAGGACTTGATTGTACCTTCAGTTGTTTCTCTAGCCGTTCCACTTGCTCTAATGTCTTTAACTAGGTATTTTTCTTGCATTGCTAAATTAAAAACAGAGTTAGGGATTTAAGTACTTTAAGTGTTTGTCAAGACTTGTCAATGGAAATTACAAGTTTGTCATTGTCATTCAGTGAAGTTAACGGAGAAGGACAGGGCTCTTCTGATGTCTTGGCCACTGAGAAGATGGCTCCGAGAGGGCAGCTTGTTTTTTCTGTGGGTATTGGAGCTCTAGTTTTTGTTCCAGTGTTCAAGGCCCTGACTGGATTGCCTCCTTACATGGGTATGCTTCTTGGACTTGGAGTTCTGTGGATTCTAACTGATGCTATTCATTATGGCGAGTCAGAAAGGCAAAAGTTAAAAGTACCACAGGCTTTGTCACGAATTGACACTCAAGGGGCCCTTTTCTTCCTCAGTATCCTTCTGTCTGTCAGCAGGTATGAACACAAAAGCACATTTTTTGATTTGAACCTTGTAGCGTTTGGCAGTTTTTTCCCCCCTTGTTATATTAATACTGGGATTCACTGGAAGTATGCACAAGACTGAGATTCACAGCTAGATTTCTTAGTTTGATTACTTTAGGAGTCTTATCTTCATGAAAGCCACCAATATACTATTTAAAGAGGCTTAGTTCCTTTCTGCCGTCCCTTCTTTGCTTGTCCACTGTGGTGGACGTTGCGGTTTAATGACTTTTCCTCAGTCTGAAAATGTTATGTTAAAGTGCCGATTCTACCCATCTAATTCAGATGCGATGAATTAAATAGACTTTTAGGATCAACAGTTCTTCATGCTAAACTTCTACGGCATGAGAGATTTAGATTGTTTAGACCTTCAATTATTGCTTGTGAAACCAATTACAAACCAAGGTCGTCATTGGTGCAGCAATTGTGTTGTGTAAGCTATTGAAATTTCAGAGAGAAAAGACTATCTGTTGTATCCTCTGAGTAACAGCATGCTTGACATTCTAGCATTTTATGTGTATCTGCATGTAAATAAAATGCTTGCATTAACTAGGACAAGTGAAATTGTTTCCTTCTTCATAATAAACGTCTAAAAACATTCATTTCTTTTTTCAGTTTGGAGGCTGCTGGGATTCTTCGTGAATTGGCAAATTACCTTGATGCTCATGTTCCCAACGTTGAACTCATTGCCAGTGCAATAGGGGTGGTATCAGCAATTATAGACAATGTCCCATTGGTTGCAGCTACAATGGGAATGTATGATCTTACCTCCTTTCCCCGAGATTCTGAATTTTGGCAGTTAGTTGCATATTGTGCTGGAACTGGTGGTTCCATGCTAGTAATTGGCTCTGCAGCAGGAGTTGCTTATATGGGCATGGAAAAAGTGGACTTCTTTTGGTACATGCGTAAGGTATGTACTGCCATTAGTAACTTTATTGGATTTTTGCCAACTTCAAGTAACAGATTCTTTCTCAAATCTCCAGGTGAGTGGTTTTGCTTTTATTGGTTATGCTGCTGGTATTGCAGCCTACTTGGCTATTCACAACTTAGGCGTGTCCCTGCCCACAACTCTAGCCGACGTCTCATTCCTTTCAGCTTCATAATTTTCAGTAGCCTCGAAACAAGGGTATGGCCACCTTCAATAAGATATGTGGGTGTGATAGATGACTGTTGTATAAATAGTTCTTCTGATAAATACAGAAAATTAGATCAGTTAGAACAACGAGATGACAGAACATGAGCTTTCAATCATCAAGGGGGATTACAGGCCCAAAAATCTGTTTTCTACTGTTACAGTTGACAGATTATTGTTTGCGATTGCGAGGTTCGTTGATCGATGTATAACCCAAGGTAATGCAAGTGCAGGAAAGAGTTGAGGGGAGCTTGTCTGCCTTGGTGTGTTCTATGAGATTAGGAGCTATTTTCACAAGAACGTATACAACATCAAACATTAGAGAAATCAAACCCGTAAAAAACCAAGTTATTTATTCAAACTAGAAGCTATATTCATTTTACTGATTACAGCCTCCATATTCATGGTTATGTCATCTACTAGTGTGCTTGGAGCCTGCAAAGTGGAATCCTTTTTACATGGAACTTAATTAAAGCTTGGCCAATTGCCCATATCAAAAATCAGATATAATTGAATTACAGACGCAACAGAACCTGAAGATGGTACATATATATTTATTTTATCTTCCATAGACTGCCAGAAGGAACCAAAATTTGGGAATTAAATTATGAGTTATGATTCCTACCCAAGAATGATAACCATAGAATAAAAGTAATCTAACGGCTAAATAACCAAGGCCACGTTACGATTTAAGGAAAACAAACTCTTCAATGGCTTGGACATCACCAATCTTTTTCAAACTTTCCTTGCTTGGATTGCCATGAGAGCTTGCTTTCGAGGAGCTATCCTTCCAACACTCATGAAGCAGAAATTCACGTTCTCCTCTCCTAATATTTTCCCCACTTTGCCAATCATACCTGGTTGATCAATCTGTCTGCAGAGAATGATGCTACCTTCTAAGCTGACATCCACCTCAAAAGATCCATCCTTGGTCAAGTGAGGAATTCCGTCCTTTACTCGTCCCTCAACTTCTATCTTACTTGTCTCTGATATGGCACTAGCAAACTTGGATTCGACATTGGCAATCTGAACCTGGATAAACTCAAGCGCATTCTCTGGAGAACCATCTAGAAGGATCCGTTCTTTAGTTATTTGTATCCCTTTCTGTTTGGCAGTGAAGTCAGCATTGACCAAATTCACAAAAACACTGGATATGGGCTCGATCTGTCCCTTGGTAATCATTGCACCAAGCACTCTGGTGTCAAGGTCATCAGGAGCTCTGGTAGAAGCGTAAGTTACTTTTGCAGTTTTCGCACCACTACCGCCAGCCGCTAGTTGGACTGCAAGTCTTCAAGGTTTTTCAGTAAGAATAACGAATGGTTTCAATTATGTCAGAACCTGAGATGCAGGAACCAAAAACACAAGCAAAGCATTGCAGTTCCCAATAATCATATCAAAACCAGTCCTTCTCAACATAATCATAAAATGACAACAGAAAAGTGATATACCTCAGCTGGAACCATCGGTGCATTGACAGCAGTTGCAGCTAGCTCTCCTCTTAAAGCCCCGGAAACAGCATCAGCTATTTCTACAGCCACTCCTTCCTGCATGTCAAATTTAAATATCATATGATACTAATGACTAGCCTAGTAAAATTAATAGAAGATTGATCCACCAAGTGGTAAAGAAAAAGAACCTGAGCTTCCACTGTGCTAGCACCAAGATGTAGAGTTCCGGTAACATTCTCATGCTGCAACCAGTTGTTGTCCTTTGCTGGGGGCTCTTGTGTGAAAACATCAAGAGCTGTCTGAGCAACGATTCCAGCATCTAATGTCCTTAACAGAGCATCTTCATCAATCACTCCTCCAGGAGCAACATTGACAATTCTAACTCCTTTCTTCATCTTTGCAAAAGTTTCATCATTGAGAATCATTGATGTGGCAGGAGTAAGTGGCATGTGCAAGGAGATAAAATCAGCAGATGATATAGCTTCGTCCACGCCCACAAGTCCGACACCAATTGCGCGAGCTCGGTACCAAGGCCTTTGGCACGCCTGGCAACTTCTGATCCAACCTTTCCAAAACCCATAACAGCAAGTGCTTTCCCGACAAGTGATACAACCCCATACTTGTTAACAAGCAATTGTACTGTGAATTCGAATATAGTTTATAATGATTAGACATGTAATTGTAAACTAACTACATTAAAACTCGAGTATATAGATTTAACAACGATTTAAAAATATCTTTAGACATTTCAGTGAGCTTTCCAAAGTAAGGACATGTACATCCAAAGAACGAGGAGGAGAATAATGGGTACAAAGTCAAATAGAAATAAAATGAAAAAGAAGTGAATCTTCTTGAAGTGCATGTGCCGTGCCGTTTACTGTCGTGATCCAATTCCAAAGCCGAAGGAGATACCCAGCCACCAAATAACAGACACATTATATTATAAGTATTTGGACTATTCACTATATACATAAAAAAAGTTATAGAATGACTTATTTTAGCGATATGAATAATATTAAAAGAGAGATTTTTCGCGGTTTTTTAAACTTTTTATTAGAAGTCTTTTATTTTATAGTTAACTTTAACTTTATTGATTTTGTAGTACTTCATACTTAATTACTTAGCTTAAATAGTTTCTTACTTACTCTAATTATCTTTTTGTAATAGTTGGTTTGAATTATTATTGTACTTGTCTTTTTTTATTTGCGTATTTATTCTTTTATTTTTATTTTTTTACCATATTTTATATGTACTATATTATGTAATGCATTACAAATTTTTATATTTATATTTATACGTATTTATTTATATTTTATGTTATCATTATTTTGCATAACATATGGGTCTATCGGAAACTGTCTCTCTACCAAGTAAGAATAAAGTTATATACTACTGGATCTTTCCAAACCACGTATTTTAGGGGGACCGGGACTCTCACTAAGTATTGTTATTGTTATTGTTGAATAATATTAATTAAATTCATATTATATATTTATCGTATAATAATAATTTAAATAATAACTATTATTAAATATTCTTAAAATAATTGTTATATAGTTCATTCTTTATTTTATTTTTAATTATTTTCTATTTTGAGTAAATTTCACCATAAAAAGTGATTTTTTTTCATTCATAATAATTAATTATAATTCTAATCATCCTTCACTAAAAAAAATTTGCTGAATAATCATGTTATATGTATATAGTCATTTTGAAGTATACTTTGATGTAATTTTTTGGTATTTAGATAACTTTAGTATGCTATTTGTTATAAAGTTTATTTATAAGGGAATTTGTAGAAATAGTGACAAAATAGCCGTATGTTAGATTCCTATACCAGTTGTATAACAAATTGATATTTAACTTAGTTTATGTCATATAGTCAATCGGTTGGTTATAGTTTTAGTGACATAATTATTTAAAAATATTTTTATCTTATACATATCTAAATGTATATACAACATATGAAATGAGATTATAATATGAAATTCTTTTTGCATTTATTTCAAAGTCAACGAATTTCAATGCATAAAGTTACTCACTTTGCTAGGGTTGGGGTGGGACATCAATTTTATGCAACCTTTCTTATGTATTGTTATGAAGAGGCTGTTTCCGTAACTCGAACTTGTGACCTTGCAGTCACAAAGAAGAAACCTTACCAGTTACTCTAAGGCTCGCCCTCTCTTATTACAATTAAGTATTATCCATAAATTATTTTTAGTTATTGTTCTATTAAGATTGGACATTAATAGAACGTAAAAAGACTAACATACATTATGTTTTTTCTTATGAAGGAAGTAGTCGATCTCATAGACTATAAAGTATAAAAATAATTAAACAAACACGTGGATAATTGTTAAACAACAGGTTCACTAAACTGATCTCATATGAGTAATCTATTTGAAACATTACTTGTATGTCTATAAAAAATTTCATGATGGTGATTGTATAAGTGATCCTTTAAATTAAGATCACTAAAATATCTCATATAGAGATTTATATATTTTAATATTATTTATGACATATTCCATTCATGGGTAGCTTAGTTGAAAGTCATTGGATAAACTATATGGAGGTAGTTGAGTGATCAATATATGATTCATCACTCTAAAGTAATTAGGGAGAATATTTCGTTATTCTCGATTCGTATTGATCAAGGAAATCTTTGGCTAAGGTGGAATGACACTTTGAAATTAGTTTTCAAATATCATTAATGAATCAATTACTAATGGTAGAGAATTAATATGATTGAACTCAAATAGCGTAGACAATATTTCCATACTCTATGTCTAATCGAAACATTGTATGACAAAATGATTGAATTATATAAAAAAATCATGCATAGAAAGGTTATTCAAAACTATTTTGATATTCCTAAATATTTGAATAGTCATAAAGTGTTGCTAGACACAATCTTGAAATATAAATATAAATTATTTGATTATATAATTAAAGAAAAATTAAAAGAGTTTAATTTATCTAATCTTAAATATGATTTAGGGATATATGGCGTGTTTGGTGAACAACGTTTCAGCTGTTTATTAGCTGTTTGACCCAAATGAGATGTTTGACCTATATTAAAAAGCTTTTCAGTCGTTTGGTAAGGAGCTGGTTGGGTTGGCTGATTCAACCCAACCAGCTAAATTTTCATAAGCTCATCCATAGCAGCATTTGGAGTTAGCTGGTTCATTTATGCCGGTCTTGCCCCTCTAAAATCTTTACTCTTTACTCTCTGCTCTCTCTCAGTCTCATTTCTCATTAGGTTGTCCAGAATGTCGCAGTTAATCGTTGGGGGAGAGAGATGGGAGTGACGAGAAGAGGCGGCACCAGATGATGCAGTACCTCTTCGGCAATCAGTCTGAAGAAGAGGAAGAGATCGATTCCAAGCACGAATCCAATCCCCAGTTCAATTACATCTCTGTAACCCCCCTATTTCCACCCCCATTCTCATTTCCCTTCTTCTTTTCAGTGCTTGTTCGTGTTCATGTTATATGATGTTGTTACTTCATATATGTGTGATTTTGGGGTTTGATTTTTTATGGTATTTTGAGGATTTAGGAATGTAGGTATTTTTTTCATCGTCTTTCTTGGGTTGGATATCTTCCATTATCTCATATCCACTTCTTTTTTTCCTATTAATTCTTTAACTTTTTCAACTAGTCTGCGAATGTCTCTTTTTAGTGATTTTTTTGCAATTCGTGTTGGACAATGCTTAATTTTCTTTAAAAAATTATGATTAAGAATTTGAAAATTGACCTTCACCAATTAAAAGCACATATGGTTAAGTTAAAAGATCTTATCTTTGTAAGCATTTCCAGAGCCATGGATTCTGATCATCTTGTTTGTGTGTAACTAGTGGACTTGTGCAATTTTCTGCACGAAGCTAATTGTTTGTGATAATATTCTAGCAGTAAGTTGCAGGCTGCAGGAGGTGGCACTTGATCAGTGAAAATGTGCCTGGTAAATATTTGGCTTGCACAACTCGTCTTGTTTCCTCTCTCAGTTTGTGGGAGAAGAGAGATTTACTTTGTGACAATGGAGGGAGAACCTGTGATAACTTATAGGGGAGGTGTTCTAGGCTTCAAAGCCACGACTCCTATATCTGATGAAAGGATTGACACTAGCAGGTATGTGCAAATATTTTCTGCATGTCTCCTTTATGTGATGTGTAGCATGAATTTATGATTGCACATTATGGTTATGATTACAGTTCAATCTCAACAGCAGCTTATTTAAATGGGTTGATGTAATTTCCCTTTTTCTAGTATCATTTTATTCCGAGTGAGACGGGTTGACTTTCCTTGATGTGTGCTCCAACAGCCTCTTGCATTTAGCATTTTCTTTCATCTAATGTAATGTTTACCTTGACTTTCAAAGAGTTTCCTTCACATCCAATAAAATGTTTAACTGAAAGTGTTGCAACACCAACTTGATTTGTATTTCTTTTCCAACTTTCAAAATTGACGCGACCATGCTGCTTATTCCACTGATTCTAGTCCTTTTTCAAGTTCACGTTATTGCACTAATGGATGCAGTCTCTATATTGAAAAGTTTAAAGAAAGTTAAAATGAACTTTTGTTACTCTTGCCCCCCACTACCAGTGAGCAGGTCTTGTCTTATGCCAAGCATCTTGAGAATAAACATGATATGCTTCTTGATTTACTGTTTGACCGTGGGACCTACGAGAAACTCTACAGCTATCGACATCTTATAAATGGTTTTGCAGTTCATCTATCAACCGAACAAGTGAAAGTTTACATCACTCTACTTGTTGTTCAACCTACTGTTAAGAAATGTTATTACCTTTTGAGAATCTTAATTTACTTATGCAGTTCCATTATCTTAGTAGGCAGATACTCTAAGACGTGTCCCTAGTGTGCAATCTGTTGAGAGAGACTGGAAGGTTAGGAGACTCACAACACACACCCCACAGTTTTTAGGGCTTCCAACTGGAGTCTGGTCCACTGGAGGTGGCTTTGACAGAGCTGAAGAGGAAATTGTGATAGGTTTTGTGGACTCGGGAATTTATCCTCACCATCCAAGCTTTGAAAGTCAGAAGAATGATCCGTGTGGACCTCTTCCGAAGTACAGAGGAAAATGTGAAGTTGATCTTGATACAAAAAGAGACTTCTGTAATGGAAAAATCATTGGAGCTCAACATTTTGCTAAAGCTGCAACAACAGTTGGGG
>JAOTBA010000205.1:31533360-31548883 GCA_025629845.1 Erythroxylum squamatum
CGAGACGAAGATGAACGAAGGAGGACGTTGATGTTCAATGGATGTTTTAGGTTTCAGAGGTAAGACGAGGGTATTTCCGACTTTTGTTCATCTTGTCCTACGGACAAGAATTTCTGTACCTCAACTTTGAGAGGGACAAAAATTTATGTCTTCGTCCTCTGAGGACGGAACAAAAATTTCTGTCCTCGATAAGCAAACACGCCGAAGAACAGAATTTTTCTGTCCTCGTCATCCGTCTTCACATCCGAGGACGGTAACCAAACACACTGAAAAGGTCAGAAGGTTGAAACCAAACACAAAGTCTTTCTACGTCGTCGTTTAGAGAGGAGGAGGAGAGCAAGAATAGCAGAGAGAACAAATGTTGCCAACAACGGCTTCCAGAGAATCAACATGTCATCGTCCTCCACATCTCCCCTTAATTCAGCTGCCCTTTAGTATCTCCGCCAAATCATTAACCGTCTCATCCCTTTCCCTTATATTATTCTTCTTCCCACCAGATCCCATCTCTGGATCACAACTGTTTTCACGACAATTTCTTCTGCTTAACCAATTCTTTTTTAATATTTATGTTTAGTGGCAAGTGGCAACAAATGGAAAAGCTATTTATGATTTCCGAAATGTTGCAGTTCGTTTCTACTATATGTTTCTCTGTAGAATGTTTCTTGTCAGAAGCCGAATATGTTTTGGGAGAAAGGTTCGACCTTGTACTTGGTTTTAATTTCACTTTATTCTTTTCGAGTGAATCATTTTTGTTTCATTGTCTTAACAATGATTCAGTATCCTACCAGATTCTACTATATCAACAATGTCCAGTCGAAATCCTGCTGAGATGCAGAGGTCCAAACGTAAGCAGCCTTACTCTTAATTAATAGAGAGAATATCCTACCAGATTCCGTCAAGATTTAATTGTTCTTGAGGAGGATTGGTGCAGCTATCATCACACTAGATATCACAAGTGTAAGTTCATTTCCGCTGATATATAATCTTTTTTATGTTCAGTAATTTTATTTGCTTGGCATGATTATATCGTATTAGGCAATTACAGGTGGTCTTTCCCATTTAGGATTTCAATCATATCTGCTCATTAACATGCTGTTCAGAACAACAAACTATGGATGGTGCAAAAGCAAAAATAGTTGGCCTTTTGATTTTTCTGAAACGTTTAAGTTCATTTAGACTTATTTTCTAGATTGAATATTACTTTACTTGCGTAGACTAAACATGTATTGCCAAGACCTTTCTCATTTCTTTAACATGAAGGGACTGCTTTTAAGGAAAAACAAATGAAAGACTAATGATAACTTTTGAAAAATGAAAACAATAATCCCAGAGATGGATTTGGTTTTAAGTTATAATGAAGTTCTAAATGAAAATCGTTAACATAAGATGTTAAGCTTCATTTAAAGTAGGAGAGTTGCCATTTAGTGTGTTTATATGAATTTCTTTGTTATGATTTGTATGTTACAATAGCTTTAATACAACATTTTTTACTTGTTATTTCAGACATGTAATTATTTGGTAGGATTAAAATTTTGACTAAATTTTCTTGTTGAAATTTTGAGTTTGTCTGTGAGACTCTCACTGCAGGTGTAAATTTGTGCAATATTGAAAGGAATTTGAAATATTTTTGTTTTCTATTTGGTCTCGGAAACTAAGAATCAATGGGCACTCGACCCTACTTTTGTTGTAATCTGCAGCCTTCTATTGGTTGTTGCAACAATGACTTATTTTGCTGCATAAGTTAACCATATTGTTATTGTTCATGTTAACATCTTTTTTAGTCTATATAATTAAGACTTTTTACTTGATCATTTAACAAGAAAATATTGAAGCTTAATTGTTCTGTTAGTAGAAATATCTTCTGGGGACTTATTTCTTGGGTTTTATTCAATGCGCAACTCATAATTATAGTTGTGACATAACAAGACTACCTTGATCCTTTAACATCTTAATTCTTCCTATGTAAGCAATGTATCACATGCATGATGAAGCAGTGCTGGGATTTGGTTGTAACAGTTCTGAAGTTGAGCATTGTTTTAAATCAGAGCTTTTATTGTACAGAGCTTGTGTTGTTTGTTTTTCATTTAATTGCCTGTTCAATGACCCTGAAAGTCTTGTCTTCTGCATTAAATCTTAATCTTGTTGCTTGTCTTTTTTTGCCAGGTACGACCATAATACTGCACATGTTGTGTTTGTCGTTATTTCAGTTCCACTTCTCCATTTGTTAATCACAGGAGTAGTTCTGGCAACATCTTGTTAGTAAGAGTCACTATCCCAAACTTGGAGTATTTGGAGCAACATTATATTAATACTGCATGTCCCCAATTAAAGACTCTTAAATCTGCTACTTTTAACCCATTCACTTGATTAATCACTGTAATTTGACTCTGTTTTGGAGATGAAAAATTAAACCAGAATTATGATATTTAAACTTTACAAGTAACACATAGATTCAAACTTTACTAAAGGAGACAAGATTTAAGCATCATTAATAATTCAAATTACAGTTCGATTAGGTTCCTGAAAAATTTTCATTTTTTTAGTTCTCAAAAAGTGTGAGTTATAAAGCCATGCACTCATTGCGCTGCAAAGTTCCATAGGCTCTAGAAGCCATCATGTTTTCCCTTTTTCTCTTTAATTTGCTTTTGCATGCATGGTGCAAGACATCCAGAAAATCATTCTAGGTCATGATTTCGTAATTATTACAGATATATTCTCCATAACAGAGCTAATTTTTCTTATCTTGGAATCTCTCTTTATGCACATGATGGTGACATTCATTCATTCCACGAAGGTTTTTGACTAACAAGTCTTCGGAAGGAAGCACCTGATAGTCGTGTTTGAGCAATGGCTTGAATAGTAAGTGTAAAATTTTTTGGTTCCTACTATGTATGAAATATATTTATATTGTTTGTGTGACCATAAGAGGTACTGTTGTTTCTCTTTGAAATATACAGATTATTGCCTGCAAGGGATGTTTGTTTTTCATTTTTTATATTAATTCTTACATCTTTAGTTTTTTTTTTTAACCACAATCATATTCTCAATTTTTCAATTTGATATTAGTTTCTGTTTCTGTCTCCCATCCATTAAATTTTCTAATTCAGTACTTGAAGTTTGCAATTAATTACACATTAGGACTTCTGTTAATATCCTTAGATTGTACTTGATGTCCAAACTAGACATACATGTTATTCACAGTTGCATGTCCAGCTTGAATTCCATCAACACCGTGTAAGATTTTCCTTGAGGATAATTCACAGAAATTCTAATTTAAAATGATTAGCAAAGTTATAAAAGGATTTAATTGTCAGAAGATTGAAGTAGAAAATAACTTTAAGGACTGAAAATATGTTTGATGTTTTTTATGTGAAATAGCTGGTTCAATTCTACATTCAACAATACAGTGAAGTTTGTTAATTAGTGCTGACACTTACCTTTCCCTGGCTGAGGGCTGTATGATTTGACATACAATGCAATTCTTTCTCTCCAATGTTTGTCATTCTTTATGGCATGTTCCATGTCACTTCGTGTTTTGACACTTTATTTTATCTAGCCAAGTTAATGATCTTAAGTTCCAGCTCTTTTGTTTTCTTCTGCAGTGATATACTATTTTCTTTCACCCTTTTGGTAGCTCGTACACTCATACCTGTTTTGCCATCAGCCTGCTTCTCAAGGTGGCAGCCTCCTACTAATCATTATCTGAACTTTTTAGGCTATGATGGTAAACTGATTACTTCAATTGAAACATCTCTTCTATATCTTGATAAGCATTTCAGTGTATTCTTATTAAGATTCTTTTTCTTGATTTACTATTATAGGATTATTTGCATACTAGGGTCCTTAAGGTTGGTGGTATGAGAACTGTTGTTAAAAGAGTAACTTAGTGTGAAAATATGAAAGTAAAGAATCAAATATGATGTTCATCAACCTATGTTGTCCTGGCTATTAAATACCATTGCTTGAGAAGTTGCATATTCTTCAATCCGGTTATTGTTTGTGGCTAAGCCAAAGCTGTTTTATGGCTATCATACTAATCAGAGATGGCATGACTTATGAAATGGCGTGGTTCTTTCACATACATGTATTAGGCACAGCGCAAATTGAAGAGCGATCTTGCTTCCTAGGCCTTTCCCGTTGCAAATAGAAAATAAAAGCACATTGAAGTCGGGCATATGGGACAGTGTCTTTGATCAAGTGGATATAATCGATTCTAATGATTTTCATATTGTCAATTGTACGCTGCCCATCGATCTTTTTATCTGGAAATTAAAAAAGTGTGATAAGCCAGCGTGTGAATGTGTATGGATCCTTAAAATTTTGAAGGATCGCATGCAGATATACGTGGAATAACAGAGTGTTTTCTTGAACTAACAGATGAGACCATACGAATCCGGGAGTGTGTCATTTCGGTGAAAATACTTGAAAGGCCCGATGGGAAGTAAGAATAAAATGTGAAACTACCCGTTGGTGGATTCCAATTTCAAAGGGAGACATCAAAACAAAAAGAGCCCGAACTTGTGATTCAACTAATAAAATAGGTCGCTTTAACCTAGTTGAACACGTATCTGATGAACGTGTAAGCAACAATATCTGTTAAATTTGCCATCCATGGGGCATTTGACTCGAGCTTGTTGCATGGGAACGTTGAAACTTAAAATCTTCTAATATAGAGTAGATAAGATTAGGTGCTCAGCTACATCTCATCAGAAACTACGTGTTCAACTTTTAAATACCCCATAATTCCACCGAGTTCTCACTGATTTGGTATCTCAAGAGCTGGTAGTTGATGATAAGGCCGATTTGTTGAATAAGATGACAGATGACGCTATCTTACCAAATCCTATGTAGTTAATGACCTTACCAAATCTTATGTAGTTAATTAAAAACACCCGATTTGGTGTTAAGTGAACCAATTCAAATGACCCTTGAAGAAAATACTTGTATAAGATGGTAGGACTCTTTCTAGGTCAAGTTAGTTGTTGGGGCGAATCTCTACTTTAACACTTGAGGAGATTCCTTGTGCGATTTGTAATTCACTCTATTTTCATTTGTTCAATTGCTTAGAACACTTTCTTGTAAGAATTGGAATTGAAACTGGCTGTTCATTGCCTGAAGTTCAGTTCAGTTGTAATAAGCCAACAATTCCCTCAAGTATGCTTGGTTGTTGGGAAGATGACTTACTATTTGTTTGCACCTTCATAACATCAATGCAATATCCTTCACATTGGAAAAAATGGTGGTTGGAAAATTTGATTGACTGACCAACTCCTTTGCTTCAGGCTAAAGGAAATTTCTTGCGTTCTGCTTGTACCAAGGCAGAAAAGTAGCATAAGGAGTCGAATTTGTAGACGCATATTGAGAAATGATAACCACAGTGTTTCCTAAGCATTTGCTTCTTCGGTGGACTTTCTGTCTTAACTTAGGAAAATTCAGGCATACATATGAAACTATCATCTGAATTTTCTGATGGACAAAGTAGGTATTGTAAGAGATCATTGACAGTGACAAAGAGGCATCTAAACAAGGTCGCATGTTCTTGTGATAATGGAAACCTACCAATGATATGTATAATTCACTTGCTGACAATAAAGGTCGCAGGTCATTGTTGGCTATCTTAAGTATTCCATCATATCTAAAACAACGATGACAGATATTTGGTGTACATGGCAATGTTTCTTGTGGTTGATGACCTGGTAGGTACATTACAAACCAAATTACTAGTTAACAGATAGAGGTTCAGGAAATTGGCCAAGTTGCAATGTCTACGCTTCTAATCATATCTCCCATAATAACATAAAGCTAAGAATACGTTGCCTGGACTTGGTAATACTCAAAAGTTTAACCTGTTTTTGCAGGAAATGTAAGGAAAGTAATTTTGGTTAAGAATAAGCTTCGATCCCACACATCTTATCTTGAAAGATACATTTAAACTAATTCCACCTAATAAATGAATATGCCAATCGCCATCTTCACGTGCTCGTGTTACATCTTATTTAAAAGTGAGAGGATAGAGATGAGAAGGAATACAAATTTAAGGAATTAAGACAGAGGCAAGAAGCAACCAAACATGGCTTGTATTTTTTTCTACTGGCGGATAGAAAAGGAAGAAGATATTGGTTTTTGGTTTGTGGTTTGTGGGCCACAAAAGTTGACATTATAATGTTTTTAACATCAATTGATTAGATGAACCATTTGATGATTAATTGGATAACATTATCAAAAGCAGAACTCGATTGTTGCTTGGCAGCAGGTTTTAAAATCCATTATCAATCGTCATTGTTTTATGCTTATCACATAAAGAGTGATTGATAAAGCTGAAAAGTGTGGCTGCTAATTAACCTCAACTGAGAGGATATGTATCCACAGCTTTTGCACCATTAAATCTAGTTGGAATTTTCTTGGGATATAAACTTTTGAAAGAGAATAATAATCGTCGAGACGCATTAACAAGTCAACAAAAAGTCCGCCTGTAAATAAGCAACTGTTAGTGCTAAGGGTAACGGTGTCGGTAGGCATCTTTCGTTTTCACCGCTGTTTTAAAAGAGTCCAATTCTTACGTCCAGTTTTATGGTATTTATCTTTCGTTTTCACCGCTGTTTTAAAAGAGTTCAATTCTTACGTCCAGTTTTATGGTATTTTATCGTGTCCAGTATATTTCAGCTATTTATTTATGCAGGTTCCTTATAAACTTTACATAAATAAATGTGAGATCCGCATAAATAAATGGCTGAAATTTACTGGACACGCACTAAGGAACATAAAAACTGGCCACAAGAGTTTTAAAAGGCATGGAATTTGGAGAAAAAAAAGGAGAGAGAGAGAACGGTAAGGCCTTTCATTATAATAAAGTAAGACTTTTTGTATTGAGTGTGGTAACATTGGATGGATAACTTCTTATTGATCAAGCTTGCTGCCAGCAACATCCACCACAAACCTATATCTCACATCATTCTTCTCCAGCCTCTCAAAAGCAGTGTTTATATAGTCCATTTTCACCGTCTCAATCGTAGAGCTCAACCCCTTTTCCTTGCAGAACTCAAGCATTTCCTCTATTTCTTTCATGCTTCCAATGAAGCTCCCCGTGATTGTCTTTCTCCCTATTAAAAGTCAACAAGAAAGAAAGTACATTAGCTTCTTCTCTTCTTAATTGGACAATAGGGTTTAATCAAATTAATGACAAGAGCACCTATTAGACTGGAACTTTTCAACTTTCTACACAAATGGTAGTCAGGTTTAACGGAAGGGTAGTCTTTCGTCAAGTAATGAAACAATCAATAACATGGTTAATTATAGGGGAACAAAAGCTACAAGTTGAAACAGCACAAGTATTAACATGAACACCAAAACTGAGCAAAAACAGGATCTTATCTTTATGGGATTTTGCAAGCAGAACGAATGAGAAAATACTCACCAAGCATGACCACAGGTGTAACAAACTGAAGCGGGGTGTTGATAACACCCATCAAGATCAACTTCCCATCAAGTTTCAACAAAGAAAGGTAAGGCTCCAGAGGATGGAAGACGGGAATAGTGTCGATAACATAATCAAGAGAGTCAGCAAATTCTTGCATTTTAGCTGCATCTGAGCTAACTAAGTACTCATCAGCGCCAAGATGCTCCAACGCCTCCTCTCTTTTCTTATCAGAAGAGCTAATTACAGTAACATGGTGTCCCATGGCTTTTGCTATCTTCACTCCCATGTGCCCAACTCCTCCAAGCCCCAATATGGCTCCTCTTAATCCACTCTGCTTCAGTCCAAAGTGTTTCAGTGGGCTGTAAACTGTTACCCCAGCGCACAATAGAGGCGCTGCTTGCTCTGGTGACATACCATCCGGTATCTTCACTACAAATCTGTGTAAAGCTCAAAACTTTATGAATAGAAGTACAAGTTTTTGTCATCCACTCAATTTAATAACCAACACACTCTTATTCAAAGATGGGTTCTTTAATCCTACTCATTCCTCTTCTATTTATTAGAATAAGATAGTTATGCAAACTGTGAACGCAAAAGTGAGAAAGTTCGAATCCTTACTTTTGATTAACCACCATAGATTCAGCGAAGCCTCCTTGTGTTGGTTTACCATCAGAGTAGACATCATTGTACGACCAGATTTTCTTGTTGCAGTATTGCTCGTTGTCAGATTTGCATGGCCTGCACTCTCTGCAGCAGCCTACCACAGCGCCGACACCAACGACGTCTCCGACCTGGTAACTGGCCACAGCTGATCCAACCTCCAACACCTCACCCACAACTTCATGGCTATTCATCCGTAAGAACAGTTATTACAGTTAGAATGCGAAAGCAGTAAAGCTCACGAGAAAATATTCCAATGTCTTAAAGATAACAGAGTCATAGATGAGTTTGTACCCAGGGACCATAGGATAATGTGACATGCCAAGATCATTCTTGACCTGGTGAATATCAGTGTGGCAGATTCCACAACAGAGAACCTTGATAAAAATATCCTCCGGACCTGGGTTTCTACACAGAAAAGCATAAGATTATAGAGAGAGGCCATTAATAGTACTACTACAAATGTATGTAATAAAGTATGAGATCATATGAAAATAACCTCAGGGCGTAGGTATAAGGAGATAGGATCCCAGATGGGTCTGTTGCTGCCCATCCAACAATTGTTCTTTCAGTTGCAAGGCCGCCCATTTCCCAAGATGAATGATGAACAATGGAAAAGCGAGGAAGATGAGTTTGTGGCACTAAATAAAGGACTATGTGATGGTGTTTATATACAATAAGGAAGAGATGTAAAAGCAAAAAGCTTACTTGGCGAAGCCACAACATGACATCTCAGCAGTTGGACCTAGAGGCTCAGACTGCGTTAGGTGATTGGAGTGGGTGAGAGGGCATACTTTGCTTCCATCACCGTTAATGCTTTCATTTCCTCGGGCTTTTTGGTAGGTGAGCCGACAGAGGCATAAACATTGTATTTGCACTACAGTATTTTTATGGGACTATAACGTAATCACATTTTCCACAACGGCCCTTAAAAGGAATCAAATAACGCATGAATTAGCCATTCTACCTGCATAATCTAGGGACAGCTAATTGGCATTATTTTGTGTTTATTATTTTAGTTTATTTTTTATTTTATTATAATTAATTTTATTTTTAATTTAATATATAATCTAATCATTTAATGCTAATTATTAATAAAAATTAAAAATAAAATAATTATTAAATTTATTTTAATTATTTTATTATAAGTTTAAAATTGGAAATAAAATTTTATTTTGGAAAGTAAAACTGTTTTTAAATGTAATAATTATATAAAATATATAATTTGAAATTAAAATATATGAATTACACATTTTAAAGTAATTATTTATGAAATAAATATTTTAATTGTAAATAAATTAGTTTAAAAACGTTAATAAATAAATAATTTTACAATTTTTACTTATATAAGTTTTGTTTTAATAAATATTTAAAAGAAATGATGAAGTTTTTTTCATGTGTATCAATCATTATAATCTTTCTTCTGACCTTATTTTGGCAATTTTAATAAATTAGGAACTTAATCATTTTCATAAACGATTTTGTAGATTTTGAAGAAGTTTCAATCATAAATTAGGATCGTCTAATTCTGCTTTTGTTCTTTTAAGATTTATGATTTTCTCACATTTTTTGTTTCTATTTTTGAAATAAATTAAAAACTTCTTTGATTCAGCTTTGTAATAAAAATAAAAGATAAAACATTTTTTTGACATCATCTTTTTTTCTTTTATTTTTATTACTCTAATAGATATTAATATTCGATTTCAATTTAAGTTTTTTTAACATATCAAATTTTATTCTTATTTAAATATCATAATTATTAAAAATAAAAGTTATTAACGTTAATATAATTATTATACGTCAATTTTATTTAATAAGAGCCTAAAATAAATATAGAAGTTTCTATAACCATTCTAATTAAATAATGGGATTATAAATTAGAAAGTTCTAAACTTTCTTTTAGAGTTTCTCATTTCAATTTTTAACCATTTAAAAATTTTCAAATAAGTATAACGAACAACTCAGTTTAAAAGATTATATTTATTGACAATTTGCTTACGTGGATGACAAAGAAATGTAAATATTAATTTACTATGTGACGTCTTTTTTCTCATATGTTACCACATTTTGAATATATATATTATCGGTAATGTGCTTGCTACAGGAGTTGCAGAAATCGTGTTGACAAAGATGTAGAGTCATGCAGTCCTTCTAAATATTAGTTTTTATGATATTTCATCAGCTACATTAACAAAATATTAACATATAAAAGTTTTTAAACTAAGTTGTTTGATTTCTAAAAATTTAGACATTTAATTAAAAATTTTAAAAGATTAAATACTAAAGGAAAAATTTTAAAAAGGTTTGTTACTTTTTAATTAGTTTTTCCTTAAATAATTAAAGAAGTTTATGTTATAATGATAACTCACTTTCATATACTTAGAGAAGAAAATTTAGTATAATTTACACCAACCAAATGTTTTTTTTTAATTTCATACACCAACCAAATGTTGATATCTTGATAGTCATATCTTCTTAAATCTTTCATCCAATCCTACTTTACCTGATAGTCATTCAAATTACCATAAGGTTTAACTTATAAATTATCCAACTTAAGAATAAATCAACCAAAATGAAGTAGATTATGAAATCAAATCCTTTTACATATGTTAATAAAAAAACATTATGGAGCTATGAAATTATTTATAATCGAAAATCATAATTGATATGATTGATTTACTCAATTCTTTTCTAAAGTTGCTACATATTTAAGTTAAGAGTAATGAGATTGATTTGCTTGAGGATAAGAAAATGTTTAAGAGTGGGAGAATTTGATAAGTGCTAATTACTCTATGTTATTAACATGATTTTGAGAGCATTTATCTTAAATGTTGATAATTTCTATAGGACTTGGTACTTAATATAGTTTATATTTCATTACAAGTCTTGTTTTAGATCTCCAATAAAGAAGTAGTGAATTTAGGTGAAAAAAATTTCAGAGTGATATTGGAAGAACATGGGTCGAACGTGGCTCTATGTTCACCATTGTGGCACCCATATAGTACTATGTTAAATCTCTGTGGCTTATTAGTATATTCTACTTCTTCAAAAACTTGGTAGGTATTCTAATTCAATGATAACTTACCATCTAAAGGAATATGTCTTAAATATGGTACCATATTAAAAAATATGACCAAACACAAAGGGGGAACTTTTAGATCCAAGAAAGGGTAAAGACAAGAGGCCGTCTAGAGAAGATTTAAGAACACATTAAAAAAGCAACCTTGGAGAATAAAGAGAAATCTGTCAAGATTTATTAAGAATTTCAAGATTCAAGATCCATAGGAACGTTATCTTATTTCTTTTAGTATGAACTAATTGGGATATAGAATTAGGCAAGATGAACTCTAGAATTTGTTATTTTAAATTGATTCCTTAATTTAATGTAAGATTCTAGTTTTCTTGAGAATTATTTATACTTGTTTATTGTGTTGAATTGAAGTAGCAAACACAATTGTAGGGATTGAGAAATCATATATATAATTAAGGGAAGGCATGAATAATAAGAGTTGCATAATTAAAAATAATAATGAATTAAATGAGGGGAGATTTCATAAGAAAATCTCACAAAATGAATTCATGGTACCACAAAATGGATATTTTCATAATGTTGGAAGAATATTTTCAGTTTTATTACTTTATTTGTTTCCTTATTTACTCAATAGTTTATTTCCTAAAATATCATTTCCATTTCTGGTCCCTATTTTCATGGGATCTTATTTACTTCTTTCTAGGCAATAATTAAGGGATTGAATTGTAAAACAATTACTTATCTTCCCCATAAGTATTTCTGTCATTTATGAGAAATAATATATAGAAATTATCCTCAAATTTGTTTATGGTATCAGAGCTTTGAACACAAAGGAGGATGGTTTCATTCGGGACGATAGGAGCGTGGCACGTCGAGTCAAGGGAAAATTCTGACACTGGCTCGTCAGGCAACGCTCCACAAGGATCGATCCTAGAAACGCCGAACACCATTATCGGCACAAGAAACTCATCATTTTCCCATAACAACATTGACACGCTGCTATTGGTGGTAACCAACCATCAACTGAATGGGAACAACTATTTATAGTGGTCCCATATCATGCTTATGTTCGTAAGAGGAAGAGGGAAGGAGAAATATCTCACAATCGAGCCACCAGTTGTGTCTGACTCAAAATATGAGGTGTGGATGACCGAAAACAACTAGGTAATGAGCTGGTTGGTTAATTCCATGACTCTGGAAGTTGGTGAGCAGTTTGTCCTTGCAACCTCTGCAAAAGAGATATGGGAGAATGTCAAAATGACATATGCCACTATAGAAAATACTGCTGCTCTGTTTCAGATCAAAGGAATTTTGAGGGAAACTAAACAAGGTGAGAAATCAGTCAATGGTTATTACACCACGTTAGTAAAAATGTGGCAACATATGGATCTCTATAACCCACATCAATGGGCTTGCAATGAAGATATGGTGTGCTACAAGAAAATTATGGAAAGAGAACGGGTGTATGAATTTCTTTTGGGACTAAACTCTATTTACGAGGAGGTTCGTGGAAGAATCATGGCAACTCGACTACTACCAACCATTATGGAGGTAGTTAATTTGGTGAAACGTGAAGAGAGTAGAAAGCTACTAATGCAAGGCACTCCAAGCAATAAAAATCCCTTTGAATCTTTTGTTATAGCTGTAAAAAGAATAAATGGTTCGGAATCTAAGAGAAAACAGGGTAAGCCTTGGTGTGACCATTGTTAAAAAAGTGGACATACTAAGGACACATGCTGGAAGATTTATGGAAACCCTTTAAATCAGAAAAACGGATCAAAGGCTAAGAACAAAAGCTACATAGCTATTGGTGGTGACAAGACCGAGGGAGATAGCATACCAGTGAGCAAAGAAGAAGTTGAAATGCTAAGAAAAATCCTTAGTAAGTATGATTTAAAGGCTGAAAAGGTTGTATCCACAAGTAACATGGTCCAAACAGGTAATATTGGTACTGCTTTAGGGGTTTAAACCCCAAATTGTGGTCTTTGGATTGTTGATTCAGGGGCTAATGATCATATAACCTGTGATAAGTTATTGCTTGTTGATGTACAGCCTTGTCCTGTTCATAGGATTGTCAAGGTAGCTAATGGACAAGTTTTAAAAGTTCAGGGGATTGGGACTATTATAATTGCTGATAAATTGATCTTAAGTGGTGTTCTTTATGTGCCTGGCTTGTGTTTTCCAGGATTTGGAGTCGGTGAAGAGGATTGGCAGTGCTAGGGAGTTTGATGGATTATATTACAATTGCAACTTAAGAAGGAATAAAGTTCATGCTACATCTGTAACTTAAAAAGGAATAAAGCTCATGCTATTTTATCTTCTAATGAAGAAATTGCACTTTGGCACTATAGGTTAGGCCATCCTAGTTTATCTTACATGAAGCATTTATATCCTACTTTTTTCAATAAAAAGGAAGTGTTTCTTCAGTGTGAATTCTGTCAACTTTCTAAACACACCAGAAATTCTTATACACCCCGAGCCTATAAACCCACTAAGCCTTTTTCCATCATTCATAGTGATGTTTGGGAGCCATCAAGGGTAAAAACCAAAAACAATGTTAAATGGTTTGTAACCTTTATTGATGATTATACAAGATTGACTTGGGTATATCTTTTGAAAGAAAAAGCATAAGTTTTTCAGGTATTTAAGGAATATTATTCCTTTATACTAAACCAATTTCACACAAAAATCCAGATTTTACGAAGTGATAACGGTAAAGAATATCTAAGTCAATCCTTTGGTCAATTTTTTACCAGCAATGGTATTATACATCAGACCTCATGCACCAATACACCACAACAGAATGGTGTTTCATAAAGAAAAAATAGACATTTGCTTGAGGTTGCTAGATCTATTATGCTCACAACAAATGTTCCAAATCATTTTTGGGGGATGCTATTCTTACTTCTACCTATTTAATAAATAGA
This sequence comes from Erythroxylum squamatum, assembly GCA_025629845.1. Taxonomy (NCBI): domain Eukaryota; kingdom Viridiplantae; phylum Streptophyta; class Magnoliopsida; order Malpighiales; family Erythroxylaceae; genus Erythroxylum; species Erythroxylum squamatum. Next base: position 31,547,396 of record JAOTBA010000205.1, read on the forward strand.
ATGCCATCAAAAGTTTTGGGGTTCATACACCTTTACAAAAAAATGCTTGAGATTTATCCCTCAGTTCCCTTTGTTAATACTCTACCTCAAAAGGTTTTTTAGTTGTGATGCCTTTGCACATAATTACCATTGTGGGAAACTTGAACCTAGGGCCCATAAGTGTATTTTCTTAGGTTATTCTTCTACTAAAAAAGGTTACAAGTGTTTCTCTCCTACTCTAAAGCGTTATTTTGTTACTTTGGATGTGACCTTTGAAATGCAAGCCTATTATCCAAAAATACCCATTTAGGGGGAGAGAAGTGAGAGTGAATGGTTCTTTTTGGGAAGTGATGGCTCACTGGACACGCTACACCTAGAAATTCTGCCTTCTGCACCTAGCCATGACTCAACCAGACCTATAAAGGACTTTGATTCTCCTAAAAACACCTCTGTTTTGCCTAGTCCTAATCAAACCAGACCTGATTCTTATGAAACCATCTCTGAAACACAATTTTGATAACATCAGACCTGAGATACCAGATCTTGACACCACCATTCCCTTTGAAGCTACTAATATAGCCAGTTCTAGTCACAAATCTTACCAAAATTGCATAGAAAACAATGAATGTGATAAAGGGAAGGATACTGAAATTAGGGTGGATAGATAGGAAAACAAAAATCCTGAGGTGCAACCCACAATTTTACTTAAGGAGGAACGGCAAACAGCAGGCACGATGTGAAGCAAAACTAGAAAAAATCCATCACACTTCCCAAGCAAGGCCATGAATCAGAACCTACTGCAAATTCTGAGGAGTTTGGATGGCCAATAGCTCTAAAGGAGGGAGTAAGATCTTGTACAAAGCACCCAATCAACAATTTTGTTTCTTATAACAGGTTATCACAACATTTTAAGGCTTTTGTGACTCAGTTATCTACTGAAAAATTACCTGAAAATTTCCAGGAATTAGTAAGGGATCCTAAGTGGAGAGAAGCTATAGATGATGAGCTTTCAAGAAGAACCAGACCTGGGTAGTAACAGATTTACCATAGGGAAAAACAGTGGTTGGCTGTAAATGGATGTTCACCATCAAATATAATCCTAATGGAAGTATTAACTGGTACAAAGCGAGACTTGTAGCTAAAGGTTTCACACAGACGCATGGGATTGACTACCAAGAGACCTTTGCACCCGTAGCGAAACTCAATACTGTTAAGTGCCTGTTTGGATGAGCTTATATCAGTAGAGCTTTTGTCAGTAGAGCTTTTGTCAATAAAGCTTTTTTCAGAAGAGCTTTTCTAAGAAGTCAGTTGACTGTTTGGTTGTCAATTAAAAAAACAGCTTTTTTAAAAGAGCTTATACGGTAGACTGTTTGGCAACATAAAAATAAAAAGTACTTTTGTTAATTTTAACTATATTTTATTTTATAATATTTTTTTTTATGCATATAAATAATATTTAAAGTATATTAAACAGTACACAAATCACAATATATTAAGTTTACATTTTAA
>JAOTBA010000205.1:31584429-31617812 GCA_025629845.1 Erythroxylum squamatum
ATATTAAACTCGACAATAACATGTCAAAACTGTTACTAAAGCATCATATCTTTAGTAACATGGGCTATCATAGCATAGTCATTAGTGTTACCATTCATATTTAATAACACTTATCACCTATTACCGTATGTCATTTTTGTTGTAGTGTTCATAGGGTGCTTCTTCATTATCCAAATGTTTTTCTTAATTATTTTGATCTTCCAAAGTAGGAACAACATTTGTTGTGGTTGTGGGTTTAAGAGCATTTATGGGTAATGGAACATCAACCCTTATTTCATTAATATCCATAACTTGATTTTCAATACTCCCACTAACCTCACCATTCTCTAAAAATTTGGCTTTGACGGTTTCATCAATTCTAGAGCAGTGGTTCGGACAGTAAAACCTATACCCTTTGGATTTCTCTGGGTAACAATAAAGTAACCACTAATTATTCGAGAATCTAATTTTCTTTCATGCGGATTATAGATACATGCTTCTACAGGACAACCCTAAACATACAAGTGTCTTAAACTAGGTTTCTTTCTAGTCCATAACTCGAAAGGGGTTTTAGGAACTACCTTATCTTTTGCTAGTGATTAACTCCAAAACTTTTGGCTAGGAAATAGGATTTTGGATGGAGGACGTGTATGGTAGGAGAGCACTTCTTAAGTAATCCGAGTAAAGGCATAGAAGGTATAGGTGCTCAATAGTCTTAGTAGTGTTGTTGCATAGGAGACAACTTAAGTTTCTAGTAAATCCCTTCCACTTATCTTTGGTAGAAAGCTTACCTTAAACAAGAAGTCATAATATGAATGAAAGCTTGGGTATAACTTAAGACTAAACTAGTTTTAGCCATAGAACCTTTGGTTTGCATGTTATACAAGGTTTGTTAGAGAATAAACTAGAGAACTGATGAGACCATCTTATGGTGTCTTAGAATTACCATATATCTATACAGAAGCACCTAAGTTGGTTATTATGTTTAAAGCTTAAAGATTGAGACAGTATGAGTTTCCGTATATAACATCTATGATTATAACACTTATGGTCATAAGCTATTTGAGTTAAGAGTAGTTGGCATTGTTCAAGAAGGGGCTATTAGGAGACCATAAATCTATCCAAAAAAAAGGTCCTTACACCATCTCCTCTATTGATCTTAAACTAACCTCAAAGTCTATCCCTAATATTGAAAATGTACATCTTCAAGTTTCAATTTATATAAACCACCTATAAGCATTTCATAACCAATAAAGGAATTATTCTTATACAAATTGAAACAACCATGTCCACCCTTAAAGGTATATCAATTAGCGTCAAGTTTAGAAGCAGAAATTAAATTTCTAGAGATTGAAGGTAAATAGAGAGTGTTCATTAGATCCAAGTGAAACTCAGTATCTAATGTCTACCTGTAAGTCCCTCCAACTTCAATCGGGGCCTTCATTTGGTTCCCCATAAATAGAAAGTTGCTAGTTAGGCTTACAGTTTGGATTATCAGGAATCCTTGCATAATATTGGAAACATGAGTAGTGGCACCAGAATCAAACCACCAAGTATTAGAAGGAACTTCAGATAAGTTTGATTAAAAGCATGCATAAGCATAATATATACCTTTCTTTTTGAACTAAGCTTTACATTTTAGGCAATCTTTCTAATAATGCCCTTCTTTCTAGCAGAAGTGACATTTATCTAACTTTTTTTCCTTTTTTTTCACCATCAGCAACCTCTGGAACTTTACCAGATTCTTTCTTCTTAAAATTCTTGGCCTTTGGTTTGAGTTTCTTTCTAACTTATTAACCCACTAGGTTAATAGAATGAACTCCCTGTTTCTTTAATCTTGCTTCCTCCTGAATAAGCTTACTGCACAATTCATCAATATTTCACTTATCATTTAATGTGTTATAATTGATGTGGAACAGTCCATATTCAGTAAGAAGTAAGTTCATGATAAACTGCACTAAGAAGGAATCTTTCACATTTATACCCAGTGTCTTAAGTCTTGCTGCGATATTAGTCATATCAAGGACATGTTGCTGCATACTCTTTGACCTATCAAACTTCATGGTCGTGAGTTCAGCCATAGGTGTCCCTACAAATGCCTTATCGGCAAAACGAAACTTATCTTCCACAAGCTTAAGAAAATCTTTAGCATTCTGATTTTCAGTGCTAAGAAGAGTAGACTTAATGTTATTGACAATTGTCATTCGCATAAAATTCAAGCATAACCTATTAGACCTTGCCTACTCTTTATGGTGTGCCTTTTCAGCCACGACACTAATATCATTAAGATTAGCAGGCTTATCCTTTAATAGCGCCAAGTCAAGATCCAAAGCTCCTAAATGGAAAGTAACTTGTTCTCTCTATTAAGAGAAATTTACACCAGTGAACAAGGTAACAGATGGAGCTTGAGAGTAAAGGCTAATAATTGCAAACATATAAACACTTACTAATTAACAGATTCAGAAAAAAAAAAGTGCATACATTAAATATATTGCAGGTTTCCTTTAGGTAAACACAATAATACATATCATAACCATCACTAGGATGTTGTTTAAAATGTATAAGAAAATTAAATAAACTTCATCAAATACATATAGCATCTTTAGATAACTATATATATGTGACAAGAGTATATCAATTTTCTCCGTTATATTTATTAGTTGTAGAACATTGATTTACCTTTGGGTAAATTCCTTAATTTCTATCAACTAATAAATTTTTGGTAATAGCATTTCATAAAATACATAATTATATGACCACACATTCAAAAACTAATTTGGGCACTTTGATGACTAACAAATTAATTTTAATCATACTATCATATATATATAAAATAATAATGAGAATGATAATCATAAGATGAAACTAAAATTAAATTTTGATTATAGGTCAAAATATTATTAATATATCCAAGAAATAAGAAATCAAAACTTTTAAAATAATTAATCCATTATCAAAATTTTCCACAACTGTAATTTTCTATTCAAAACTCTAATTCTAGAATTTACGAAGAAGAAGCAATATACAGTAAGTTTCTAGAATTGAAAAATTACCCGATACCCATTCTTAAATCAAAGATTTTCTTAGCATTCTAATTTGCTACACGACAGATACTATAGAAAGACAATAAGTGTAACAAACCAAAGAAAGCAGCTTTAAGGGTGTGGCGCCCACTCTCATTATTGTGAAACTTCTGTAACTCTCCCTAAGAAACGTTCTTGAGAATTGAGAAAAGTTATTTGCTTATTTAAACCAAATACCAAAACTAGAGAAATAAAGAAATGCATAGACAGTTACAAGCAAACCTAGAAAGAGAAATCAAGAGACGCACAGGCACATGCTGAGATCTGTTGACGGTGGAATTTTTTTTTATAGGGAAAAATATTCTTTATACAAAACCCTATAAACATAATTTTTTATAAACATCGTAATTGAAACAATGATCATATATCCAAAAAAAATGAAACAATGATCAAATCCATAATATAAAGATTATTATCTATTCAAAAACTTAAGGCTTTGATATCACATGTAAGTTTTTCGTTCTTAATATTTAATCATTAAAGACATAAATCATGAATCATACATAAATTATCCATGCTCATTCAGATCTTGAATATAATAATAATCACATAGATGAAGCGAATAAATCACTTACCTTGAGCAGAATTCGTCATGATGTAGAGAGAAAACTTTTACCGATCACAAACTAGTTTCTCTCTCTTAACCCTCTTTCTGTACGATAGCTTTATGGATAACCCAAAGCACAAATACGTTTTGTATTTATTTTTGTCTGTACTTAATACGAGTAGAGAGAAGACTAGTTTATATAAACTTCTTTGTTGATATATATTAAATCTTGTACGTCCATCAAGTATTAAATTAACGGCTAAGATTTTTTTGTTTTGATGCATCGGTCAAGATTTTTAACATACTATTAATCAATAAAAACCCTAAACTAAGTTTAATATGTGCTACAGAAAAAATGGGCGGCCATATTTCTTACAAAATCATCATAAACATCTGCAAACTACTTGTGTGCAGGGCTTATTATCCGTAAACGTACTGGTGTTATATAAATTCTTGTAGGAAACACAACTTCTGACCAATAATATTAGCTGAAAAAGGAAAGTGGTAACTATTGCTTATATATCTAAATCCTTTTGCAGTCCTTGCTTGTCAAGAATAGGAATCGGGCAATTCGACTCGTGGAACAAAATATTAAGATATTTTATGTACATTCTGGAGTCCATGTTGATTCCTTGTTCAACCTGATGCATGATTTTGAAGGCTTATTTTCATTGTTTGTTAAGGATTTAGCGAGTAATATTGAACCAGACAACAAAACGAATCCTTTCAGTTTTTCTAATGTTCTTTATCGACGACAAACAATATTTTCGATATACAATGTGTGAAACATATATATGTCTATATATTCTTGCCCACTGTAAGCACTAAAAGATAAACTTCCCACTTGCTAGAGACCAAGTCCCTCCCAAGGCCAGGATCATTTGTTTATAATGTGTGCATCTGCTGGGAGCAAAAGTCCAAAATTTCTTCTCAAGGGTGATTACTTACAAGTCAGCCAATATTTTATCGTCTTGACTATATATGGCCGCTCGTGACGGTCAAATGATGGGGTTCCTAAGTGGACTATTAGTTAAAGACCCTCGCACTGGGAAGCAAAGAAAAAACATCAAACTGGGGGCTCTGTATGTACAATCCGAAGGGGCAACCCTCTTAATCCAATACGTGGCAGATATGCATGTATTGGTTTGGTACACCTCATTTTCGGCCACCAAAATACTGCTCGTTAACAAGTCACCTTAAGCTGTGGCCAAGTTTTCGTAAAACAGAAGAAAGGACTACCACGTATAGTAAAATTTGTCATCAAACGTTCGCAAGTCTTCAATGGCAAAATAAAAAGTGTCACAACTCAGACTCCAAGTCAATATTATACTGATTCCGTAACAGACTGTCACTCGATTATAAAGTCTAAAGTTATACGCCTCCTTAATTATTACATCATTAATCTAAAGTTTATTTAACATGTTAACAATACATAATATTCTAATACCTATTTCTCTTTGTTATTTCAGTAGTCAACTATTTAATCTCATAGTTAATTAAGCATCATTTAACGAGAATTAAATAAAAAATTTTAAATTCAATGAACAATTTAGAACATAAAAACCTTTTCTTATCTAAGGACCCCTTGGGATCCATTTGATCTATTACATTTTTACATTTCGCGTAGTCTTTATATTTAATCTTGAAATTTTGCACCAGAAATCATAGCAGCATATATCAACTAAGAAAACGAATAGTAAATTTACTCCTCTACTAACCATATGAATAACGATCTATGAACAATTATCTTGTGACATGACCGATGCAAATTCTCTACAACCAGTTAATAATAATGCAATATGTACATGCTAACGCAATTTCACAATTACTATCAACCTCATAACATATAACATGTATAAGTATCATGACATTCATACAATATTTTGTAATTGCTTAGTGTCTAAATGTATATTAAATCTCCTTTCTTAAATTGGAAGTTGGTCTAGTGAAGGTCAAATCACCATAGTTATTGTTGATTCTTACCAAAATCACCATTCGGTTTTTCTCGCGTTCCAGTCACATCTCTCTCAATTCTCTTGATTTTATCTTTTGTTTTTCATGAAACTATCCATTGAAATTGGAACATTTAATGGTTTGGTTAAATGAACACTTTTATCAAAACAGGTTATGCCCTTTATCAATTGGGGTTTGGTTAATCGATAGAGTCTAATTAGAGGTTCAACTATCCACATGTATAGGTCAAATCGGAGGCTCATTTAATCAAGATTAATGGCTGAATCCTTTTGCAAGTGCACATAATCAATTGTAGCAAGTTAATAATTTGGAGTATTCAAGAGTATGATCTCACAAGGACAATATTATTATTTTTATTAATCATACTCTAATATTTCATCAATTTGACAAATATAAATAATGAACTAAATATAAGAAAACATCATATAATTCACATAGAATGTATTATGAAGATGCTAAATTACAACTAATTAAACCCTTTACAACATGCAAAATATAGAATTTTCAATCAATTTTTTTCTTATAAAATAAAGAAAAAATAGAATTTTGGTGCCTCTTAAATCACCTTAATTTGATATTCCTATTAAAAATTATACTCAAAATATTGAATAATGTTCAGTTATAATAGCAAGATGAACTAGTTTATTTGTTCCCAAAATTTTTCTCAAGTTTGATCACCATAATTAATCATTCATACACTTTTAGGTATCCAATGTCAATTTATGACTTAATTTACAAATATTAAATATTCTCTTTAAAATATTAAGGATAAATTACATTTTAAATCCTGAACTTTGCTTGATTTTGTTATACTAGACAAAACTATCAATAATATCAATCAAATACTCAAATTTTTAATTTTTAATTTTTTGTAAAGATAATCCATTATTAACTCTTTTAATGGTAGTGCTAATGTGAACAACCGTGTACGCTAGTTATTTTAGACATCAACATACACAAGAAAAATAATTAAAAATATAAACAAAGAGGAGAAAAATCAATATGGCATCCCATATATGGTTTTGCCTCCTCTTACCATTCCCTTTTTATAAGTAAATATTATAAAGCTGCTTTGATTAAGGGGCCAATTAAGAGGATAAATTGATTGGTTGTCTGGTACAAATGAATGACCCATACATTATCTTGATGTTTGGTGCTTCTTTGGAGCCCAAAGACCAAATTTTAAAATCTATCTCACACCTAAATTGCTGAGAGCTTATCCTTATCCCTTCTTTCTTCTATGTAGAAAAACAATTATCAAGAAAGGGCAATTTTTTTGACTTTTTTTTCCAGGGGATACTGGTTGAGATATCATATTTATATATTAAGGAAGGTTCTTTACCTTCTTATTATGTAGCAATTGCTACTGGTAACATGGTGATAGTTAGGACATGTTCTTTTTCTCTTTAAAACTAGAACAGAGCTAACTAGAATATATTTTAGAGAATTTAAAATGAGAATTTATATTGACTATAGTGACTAAAATACAAAAGTCAAAAGCAATTGTTACTAGGTTAATTCCACTTGTCCTATCTTGGCCTAACCATAACGTGTAAAACAATTAACACTCGGGAGTAGCTCTTTTTTCCTATCTGCTTAACCTTAAATAGAAAGCTGGCGAGCTCATTTCTTCCAGAGATATGAAGACAATGCACCTAAGGTAAGCATTAGTAACTACCTATGATGCATGTTAATCAACTAGCTTTTTAAACAAATTTTATTATTTTTAGGACAATTGCAATTCAGGAAAGCAAGGAATCATGGGTTAGTTTTGGCTCTAGAGGTTACGTTTCTATCCATGCATGGAACCCAATCAATTATAAACCATGCTTCACTTCTTTCTTTACCAATACATTGAATTGTAATCCCTAGGTCGATGATTGGTGCTTTATATGTGATCAAACACTCACCTATTAAGTAAAAACTGTTGGACCAATGGAGGTTGACAAAATTAATTCCTCTATGTTTTGATAATAATAAAATTTATAGAATTGGTTAAGAAATAATTTTAGGTATTTGGATGAAAATGGTGGTACACTTGTTGAATTATGATGGCACACGTTGACTATCCAAATCAGATGAATTTTAAATCAAGGTTGCAATAATCAGTGTGAAGATCGTGGATGAAGAATTCAAATTAGTATCTTAACAAACAAAGATTGAAGATTATATCATATCTGTCCTTTGGAGCCAGTACTAGTCGACCATCAAGTTGCAAGTCGACTATTAACAATCAGATATGTCAGTTGGAACTTGAGACAAGTCAACCAGCATGTTACAAGTCGACTATTGACAACAGACCTGCCAGTTGGTTAAATGGAGTAGTCGACTATCTGCCTATTAGTCGACTATTCAAAGAGCGAAGCAGAAAGGCTTATAAAAAATGTTAGTACTAGTCGACTGATTCTTTAAAGACAAGTTGACTATAATGTACTAGTCGGCTATCACACACCGACAAGTCGACTATCAATTGCAGCTAAACATAATCTGACCGAGTCAATTGATTTCAAACGGGAGAAAATCTTCATACAATGGCTAGGAGCATTCTACAACAGCTAGGAGAGTTCTATAACGTCTAAAAACCATCTTGAAGCCCACAAATAAAGGACAGAACTTCAAAGGATCGATTACACAAGTCCAAAGCGAAGCATTCTTACCATAGATCAAAATTTGCTCTTATTGTATTCAATTGTATTCAGCTGTACTGAGCTTTACTACTTCATTTCTATCATTGTGATTATTGTGAGTTGAGTGATTAGAGAAAAATCACTTGGGAGGTAGGATTTGTGCAACAGATCATTTGTAAGGTGTAGCTTGAGCCGGAAGTCAAGTTGAGTTGGAAGAGTTCACATTGAACTAAAAAGTGTGTAGTAAAGAGATTTGCCAAAATCCTAAGTGGGAGCTTAGGTAGAGGACATAGGTCTTAAGCACCGAACCTCTATAAAAACTGTGTTTGCCTCTCTTCTCTACTCTTTTACATTTCAATTTGTTTGTTTGTTTAGTGTGTTTTAACTCTTTGTTTCGTAGCACTTCGCGAAAAGTTTAAAGATCTATTAACCCCCCCCCCTTCTAGATTGTTTTCAAAAACCATCCGACTAAAGAATTGCATCCTAAATGTTTGGTCGAATATTTTCCCCTCACCTAAGAGAATTTTTTAGGTTTGGTGTTCTTGGAGATCTAGCCAATACTCCCCACTAGGTTTATCATTCTCCTCAACAATTGATCTTGGGTCATTTTAATGCCTTGATGGAGTCTCTTGTTCCTTTCAGCTCAAATCTCATATACCATCGTCCCCAAGATTAGTTCAAATTGTAGGTAGTTTTGACTACTTCCTATCTTTTGTTAGTGACTAACTCCAAAACTTTTGGCTAGGAAATGGGATTTTGGATGGAGGTCGTGTATGGTAGGAGAGCACTTCTTAAGTAATCCGAGTAAAGGAATAGAAGGTATAGGTGCTCAATAGTCTTAACAGTGTTGTTGCATCGGAGACAACTTAGGTTTCTAGTAAATCCCTTCCACTTATCTTTGGTAGCAAGCTTACCTTGAACAAGAAGTCATAATATGAAAGAAAGCTTGGTATAACTTGAGGGTACCAAACTGGTTTTAGCCATATAACCTTTGGGTTACATGTTATACAAGGTTTGTTAGAGAATAAACTAGAGAACTGATGAGACCATCTTATGGTGTCTTAGAATTACCATATATCTATACAGAAGCACCTAAATTGGTTATTAGGTTTAAAGCTTAAAGATTGAGACAGTATGAGTTTTTTTATATAACATCTATGATTATAACACTTATGGTCATAAGCTATTTGAGAGGAGAGTAGTTGGCATTGTTCAAAAGGGGGCTATTAGGAGACCATAAATCTGTCCAAAAAGAAAGGTCCTTACACCATCTCCTCTATTGATCTTAAACTAGCCTCAAAGTCTATCCCTAAGATTAAAAATGTACATCAGAGTCTATGAAGTTTATGATTTAGGTTTATGAGTCCAGAATCCTAATTACAATATGTGATAAGAGTGTACCTACCTTAACTATGAAGATTCCCTATAAGTCAACAATTTCCATATTCTTTTAATCAGCAGAATGTTATTACTTAGTTTCAATAGGATAATTCCGAGCCCCCTTCTTGCCTTGGGAGGCAAACAATCTTCTAAGCCACTTTAGTTATTCCAACTCCCTGTGAGGATCCAAGCCAAATAAATCTCCTTAAATGTATCTCTTATAGTTTTGGTAATGGTACAAGGAAGTGTAATGAAGGTTAAACAATGCAGGTGTAGAGAATTTAATACAAAATTTATAATTTGTACTCGACTAAAAAAAGATAAAGTCGATTACGACAATTGTCAACCATAATTTGATCCTTTCTATTAGAGGCATAAATTCCCTAAAAGAGGGTCTCTTTTAAGAAATGGGAATTCCTAGATATAGAAATGGGGTAAGGTGCTGCTTAAGTCCTGTGATGGAGTAGATCCAAAGGGATAAGTGGGAAGTTGATGTAAATAGGAAGACATAACTGTTCATAGTTAGCCCATATATGCGTCTAAACAACTTTATTACATTCATTAGAGCTTTAATTGAGTATGGGTTAGCTGCTAAAAGTAGTAGGAGGTTGTCAATAAAAGACAAGCAGCATATCTTTAGCTTCTTACATTTCTTGTGATATTTGAATTGCCTCTCTAGATTAATTATGTGTCTAGTGAGCCTTAAAAGTACTTTTTATATCAACTGTAAATATATAGGGAGATAAAGGGTCTCCCTGTCTCACTCATTTCCCCTTTCGAATGTTTAAGTTAGGATTTCATTAATGAGAACACCATCGAGATACATTATTATACACAATTGATAAAAATAGTAGGAAAACCTAGTGCCTTTAAGATATGAATGATAAATCTCCAATTAAGGTTTTCAAAGGCCTTTTGAAAGTTGAATTTGATTACACAAATCTTAGTAGACCTCTTCCTTTCATAATTCTTGAACAAATCTTAGACCAAAAGGATATTGCCCTTAATGTTCATTCCTTCAATAAAAGCTCCTTGTGATGCCTTAATTAGTGGTTTTATGGCATTTTTAAGTCTATTAGCTAACATTTTAGAAATAAATTTATATATGAAATTATAATACAAGATGGGTCTAAAATCTTTAAGGAAGTAAGATTCGGTTTCTTGGGAATAAGAGTCACAAATGTTTTGTTAAACTCCCTTAGGATCTAGCCCCTATTAAAAAAAACTTAGGAATGTTTAGTGAATGTATCCTTGATTAGATGCCAAGATTTTTTATAAAATAGCTTGTTGAACCCATTAGGACTGGGAGCCCTATCAGGTTTCAGACTATAAAACTATTTTCTCTGTGTCTGTTGATATGAAAGGGACAATTAGGTTCTTTGAAGTCTTATAGGAGATTGTACCTGATATGAAGGATTTGAGCAGATTGGTTGATGATAAAGATCGGTCTTGAGTGCCCATAAACTCTGAGAAGTGGCTACATGCAGCTTTAGAAGTGCTTTTTAGGATGTGACTATAGTTCCATCATTTCTTTGGATAAAGGAAATTCTGCTCTAGTTTATTCTAGCTAGCACTGATTTATGAAAGAAGGTTATATTCCTATCTTTATCGACAAACCATTGAATCCTAGATCTTTGTTTAGTCAAGGAATATTAGGCTTCAAGAGCCCTTATATGATTCTCCAAAGCATATTTCTCATCAACCTTTAATGAGTTATTCATAGGATCGAAGTATAAAAAGTTTTATACTGTATCCAGCTTACTTTTTGTTTCCTGGATGGTTCCATTGAGATTTCTATATCTAACTAGATTACGGAATTTGAGTTCCTTCTTTATACACTTTAACTTCTCATTGTAGACAAAGAAAGGAAAACCTCTAATATACGCATTCAATCCTCTCCTCACTGCTTCTTTAAAATCTCCTCCAATAAAAGATAATTATTGAATCTGAAGGGATGGTGTAGATTTTTAGCTTCATCCAACTTTTGGATAGATATAAGGGAATGATAAGAGAAGTACGAATCTCCAAATATACCTTTAGATCACATAAATAAGGATAGCCATTGGGAGTTAACCATATCCCTATCCAGTTTTTTCCTTAAAAAATAATTTCCTTGTCCCTTATTACTCTAGATAAAGAGATTTACTTAAAACTTTATGTCCCCTAGCTCAATATCATTGATACATTTTTCCAAATCGTTTATGAAATTGCATACTTGTGTGCATTACCTTGTGATTCCATGGGGAAGGACAATTTTATTTCATAAATATGATTCCTTAGCAATAGTTGTTTGTGAGGGTTGTTAATTTTGCTAAAATTTCAACATAGGAAATTCACTTATTGTTTTTTATGGAGTTGTGGCTCCTATTTTTCCTGTTAGACTTTCCCCATTCAATGGGTATAAGGTCACTCAGTGGAACTTTCTCCTCAATTGTATTAGAAGTAGGGCACTAATGTATTACTTGTTCTACTCTTATCTCATCTTTAATTTGCTTAGTTAGTAAGGCCTACTGGGGGCTTAATATAGCATTGCATTTATGGGAGCAGAGGTAGTACCAAAATCTGACCAATCATAATATAATGCCCCTTCTTATTGTTGGCCTCCTCCTCTTTGTCATTTTTATAGTCATTTGGATTATTGAGATTCATTAGTTCCAAGTAGCTGTCTATTTTGAACACTTTATCACTAGATCTCCATTTTTTGGCTTTTGAGTGATGTATTAGGTCTCCATTGATAAGCGACTTGCATGGAGTCTTCATATAGATGTCCCTAGTCTTTTAGTTTCATTATTAGGATACAATCCAGAAGGGATTATATACCTTTTGTTAGGCCATAAATCCTTACTTGGCTAATTCTCTTGAGTGTAGCAGCTGGCCCATCCATTCCTATCGATTTTCTAATGAAGCTGGAAATATAGCTTAGACCATCAATGATTTAGTATTTAAGAGGATTGCTATGTAGATTTATCCATAATGGTATCCTTTTATTTTTAATATCATGAGATAACACTAACAACCTCCTGGACATCTTTTCTTTCAAGTGGGAAAACAAAAGTATGTTGGATCCTTGAGAGTCGTTTAATACTCAACACCAGGTCTTTTTTGCTATTTTAGTATTTTTGAGCCATAGTCACTGCCTAACCAATATTGGGGTGTAGATATATGTTTTGAGTATTAGGGGTAGGGTGCTTTGGTAAGACATGGAGATTTTTGTGGATCTTATAAAGAAAGTTCAGCAGATAAGTTAGGGCGTGAGGGAAGTGGAGGAAAGGAATCTAGGGATTTGGTTGGAGTTATGGTGGGGTTTTGGATCATTTTTCCCGTAATGGAATTTAAAAAAAAAAGCCTTGATGGTTGTAAGGTTTCCGTACCTTTGCTAAACACGATAAGGGAAGCGAACATAGTGTGGAAGGCCGCCGTGAAGGGGTTAAGGATGATGGAGCAGTAATAAAGAAAGGATTATAAAGGTATGTTGAGTAAGGATAGCTTACGACGGAGGATGAAGAACACCATGCAGGAACTACCAACTGAGTAAGAGAGAAACTCGAACTCTATTGAAAGATTTAGTGCTAACTACAATTGAAGCCTTAAAGAATAGGCTTCATTTTTCTAATATGTTTGGTATTAACACAACTTGGGAATGAGTTTTACTTAATTTATTTTTAACTTTGTTCTAAATCTTTTTAATTCTTCCTTTGCTTTATATATTGCTTGCATGGTATAAGCTGATGGTTAATCAAAATACATGATTCTATAGAAGTCTTTCCACTTCAGAAATAATTCATAGCTGAAATTCACCTTAAAACTTAAAAAGAATTATCTTATTTTAAAATTTTAAATTATTTTAAATGTCAACTATATACTGACATATAAAGAGGTCAACGCAACGGATGATAGAACTAAAATAGATATTTTATGTTTCCTACTTTCATGAACCCATATCCAAAGTAAAAGATATATTATTATTGCAATAAATTAAAGGTTTAAGTATTTGGTTGATACTTTTAGTAATTATGATTAGAATTACCACATTAATAAAAGTTCAAATTTTAAAATGTAATTTACCTAAATATTAAATCAAATTAGACCGTAAAAGATGTGAAAATCAAAGTTTTGTGTTTTGTACTATACTGGCCAAACAAACTGTACTGAAACGTAGAACATAATAAGGTCGATGCTAGTCGAAAACAAAAGTATCAATTAGATACTGTTGAAATTTGTAAATTTAAAAAAGTGGAGGACTTAATTAAAAAAGATAAAAATTTCTAAGCCTTTCGTCCCAGCCACTGTCATTCTTCTGCCTTTCTCTCATTTCAAGCCCTCAATGTCACCAAACTAGCCACCAGTTCACCACCTCTAGATAAGATTACAACTTATATCTTGTCTTTTGTTAAACATTCAATTCCAAGTTAAATTAGTTAAAGTTAAAGTCATTAAATTTAACCATTAATATTTTCAAATGTAATAATAATTCACAATTGCTTATTTAAGAATTATATGAATATGCTTTAAGTAATAATTGAAATCAAAAGTTTAATAAAAAGCTTTAACCTGTGATGTTAGATTCTACTGCAAAATCAATATGTATGAATTATATTCTTTTCTAATAATAATTAAAGAAATAAAAAGAGAAAAAGGAATAGAATGTTTTTTGTATATTTTAATAATCACATCAATAACTTGAAAATAAGCTTTTAAGTATTTGATTAAGAAATGTTGAAGGGGTTATTTTATAATTTTTAAAATTGAAGAAATATTTTATAATTTTTAAAAATTCACTACAAGAAAAGAAGGCATTCTAAAAACGTCACAAAAAACGTCGCAGAATGTGGTGTAGGCAAAAGGTTTTTGCAACATTTTATGCAAAACGTCACGAAAAATATTGACATTATGCGACGTTTAAAAAAACGTCACTAAAAGTTTGGACAATAAAAACGTCGCAGAATGTGAAGCAATCCGCGATGTTTTTCTTAAACGTCGCAGAAGACATTTCGCGACGTTTCTAAAAACGTCACGAAATATCTTCCGCGACGTTTTTATTATTATTTTATTATTTTTTATTTTTCAAAAATCATATTAATTTAATAATTTTTAAATTTTCATAATTATTTTTTAGAATACAATTTTTTATTCTTTTTTGTTTAATAACTATTCAATATTATTTATAAATTTTATTTATTTAATAATTCTGAATTTTTTAATATATCATTAATTTTAATAATTATTTATGTATTACAAGAATTTTATACCTGCACACAATGTATTATTTAATTGCAATTCACAAACATATCATAATACACTAATTAATATCAAAATACACTAATTGTAATCCGCAAATATGTCATAATACACTAATTAATACACTAATTAATCTAAAGGTTCATCAGGCACTGTACAAGTTTGTAAGACATGAGATAAGGAAGAAATGTTGTGGGTAAATTTTTCCAATCTGATTTTTCATCTGGAAAATTTGATCTTTTGTATATATATATAATTGATTTTTCAAACCGAAAAAATCGTTGCTGTTCCACTCCCATATAACTTTATAAGGATGTCTTGTACTATCATTTTCTGGAAGATCATCTTCTTGGAGTTATTTCCTCTTAAAGACAACAATCTGACTAGCAAATCCTGGTTCCACATCTGCAGAACCGCCAACCCCATTGAATTCTACAATATAACTGTGCTTTCTGGCTAATTCAAAGGCCCAATTATTAAACTCCTCTCTAGTCCACTCAAACTTATAGTCGTGATTTCGGAACTTGCAAAACTGACTGGGATTTATCATCTAGATCTTCTTGGCTGCTTAGAGCAGATTTTTGTAGGATCACATTGTACTCGTAGTTTGGGGTTGAAATAATAAGAACTTTTGGACGAAAGTAACTCAATGCAACATCGCCAAATAGTAAGGCTGGTCTTCCTCCATATGCTCAATCACCTGCAATCCACGGGGAAATACAAAGTTGAAATTTTTAGAAAACTAACCAGAATAAAAACTTTGGCTGAATATCAAACAATACAGGAAGGGAAAATTAACACACCTCTAAGCAGGTACCAATGAGTATAGTGAAGACAAGGTGCAACCAAAAAGCAAAGAACTACGGTGAAAACAAATAGAATAGGTGAATGCAAAATTAAAATAATGCCAAAAGAAAAAACAACTAGCTCATATAGTAATCAAGAAATTAAGCAGAAATAGAGCTTACAAACAGAACACTTGAAGTAATGATGTCCCATCACAAATAAATACAGAACACTGCTAAAGATCAAAACATACTCTATTTATTCTGAATAAATAATCACTTTTTTCCAATCATGCAGGGAGAATATTGTTGTCGGTAAAGGCAATAACAACTGTATGAGATAGTAGATTTACACCTCAACCGATGCTTCTCCCATTCTTTCGTCTTCAATTATCCAACCTGTTTGACTCACATTTCTAGAAAACTGCAGCAATTAAATGAACAACATAATTGGCATGAATCTCCATTTTGCTTGTTAAAGATAAGACTCAAGCATCGTAGAAAATCAAGACAATAGAATCACATCGGATTAATTCAAGCTATTGTTATCATCTTCCTAATTGATAACATAAAGTCATAGAAGTCCCTCATAGAAATGGCTTACCTTTTCTGTTGGCAAGTTGAAACATTTAAAAGATTCATCATTATCTTCTAAATTAGTAAGATCCTTCCCCAAAAGACAACAGTGGCTCAAGCAAAAATACTGGCTCAAGCCAAATTTGCTTTAAGACAAAATTCACGCGAGTGCCAAGAACCAATTCAATACCTGGGTACAAAAATTAAAAGTCTGCACTCAAAATGGAAGATATGGAACTTCTTTTTGCAGTGAAAAGACAGAGATGGACCTTCTAATGAGGAAAACTATGACCCAAAGATATTCACCATGTTCCTTGTACCATTCTGGAGTCAACCTTTCCTCATTAGCACCTACACAAGTGTGAAATGATGGAAAAAATTACAGAGATAAGCATTAAATACGATGTTATGAACTGTCATAACATCGTATGCATAACTCTTCAGTGGATGTGTTAATAAATGCAATCAACTGTGTGCATAAAATGGATTGAATAAGTTTTAAAAAATAGCCGTGGATGGGGGTAATTTATTTTAAGAATTGTATTGTTTTCAAAGTTTTGAAATTGTTTTTTAAATCTTATTTCTTAGAATCATGAATCTTTAGCAAAATAATAATAAAAAAAGAAACAAAAGTCTTATGAGTTGGATGAGAACATGTGTAACGTACCTTTTACTTGGTTTAGCGTCAAAGATGACCTGGCAACTGATGATAGACATCACCCACCATCCTTCTTGGACTGAAAACTCAAAACAAATACAAGGGCAAAAGACCGGATCAGGCGGGAGGGAGGGACCAGACTGTTGCTGAAATGAAGAGTGTGCTTTGCCACAACGTGCCAGCAGTCTGACCCCAGCCAAAGAAAAACATTCTCACGAAACGTTTAAAAGGTGGGGTGTTGTTTCAACCATTTTATTCCAGAGTTCCTCTCCACCTAACTAAAGATTACAACGACCGAACCCATAAATAAGAGAAACAAAAAGAACAAATTTAAAACCCTCTTTCTATTCATAAGAATACTCTTTCAATTCAAAGTCAGTACAAACAAATTGCAATATAGTGGGTATCCTCGACGTATTTAATCCTGCCAAAATATGCTCTCATTGCATCGTGACTAGATCATGTATCTGTGACTAGATCTTGTACCATTCTTAACAATAATCCTTCCATGTCAATATAGCATCATCCACCGTTACTTCATACCAAATTTATGTTATGAACTGAATTCAATAAAAGTATTAAGAGAAACTACAAACCTCTTTAGCAACAGCTTGAGCAGCCCTCCAATTATCGCCGGTCATCATAACTGGTTTGACACCCATTTTGCAAAGGCCTTCTCTCTTTAGTGTGTCTGCAACTCCTAAAACGCCAACCCATTAGTGGATTAAGAAAAAAGACAGAAGATACATAACATGCATCTTTAAGACATATTATCGAACATTACATAGGCGTGACGTTTTCTGTATACAAATACAAAAAATCTAACATACAGTGTAAGCGGAAGCTCCATCTCCTGGGAAAATAAAACCTCCATCAATGCTGCGGATGTTATAGACCGAAACACACAGTCCCAAATTTTCTATAACCTGACTAACAAAACACAATACACCTTTATGTTTATGAGAAGATAAAAACTCGTAAAATAAGGGAGATGAGGTAAACCCATAAGGAACCTTGTCGAGAAAAATATTGTCAAGCTCTTTCTCGATCGCTCTCACCGTACCCAAAGATCTGGAGAAGAAAGAACCGAGTCTGAGTGTGAAGTAGACTACACAACCAAGAGGAAGAGGAAGTAGACTACACAACCGAGAGGAAGAGAAGGTCCGTGAGTGTGAAATAGACTACACAAGAACAAGATGTTGCTTTGCTGTTGCGAGATGAAGAGGGAAAATCAGATAGAAGTATTATAGATACTTCCAATCTATAACTTTTTAAACTTGAGCGATTTCACCACTATATCGATGGATTTGAACGCGCAACCAGCCACCGTTGGGAAGAGAAATCGAAAACCAAACGAAGAGAGAGTTAGAGTATGTTGCCCCAAAATTTAGCAAACACGTTCTCTATCTTCTTCTTCGTCGCCGACCTATACAAACAACAAAAAACCCTTTTATATTTAGTAACACCCTCCGCGCCGACCTAGACAAACAAAAAGAAGACCCTTTTATATTTAGGAACACCTTCCGCGACGTTTTGTTAAACAAAGCGTCAGGGTTTTTATTTCGCGACGTTTTATCAACGAAATGTCGCAAAAAAAATATCACATATTTATGACGTTTTATACAAACGTCGCCAAAAATATAAACTTTTTATGACGTTTTTGGAACGTCTCAAAAAGTTAAAACAATCTGTGACGTTTTATAAATTAAACGTCGGAGATTGTATTAAATTTTTGTAGTGGCAGTTGGTCATTGAGAAATTACGAACTGCTAAACATGTTACACGATTACATTCTATCTCAATTTGAATGCTTCAGTTCGTAGAGATGAAATTAGAATAGGGGAACAATCAAAGTTCATGCTAAAACATACCACTAGTAGCATGCCATCGTAGGTCCCAGCAACTCCTGTTGAAAGTTCCCCAAGTTTTGTCACTTTTGACACGATATTGGCGAACAATGATGACCATTGCTTCTGCTCGGTGAAGACTAAGAAGTTATTAATACTACATTGAGTAAAGATCAATAACTGTACATAAAAAGGAGAAAACTATAAAAACCCACCACATCCATAAACCACTCAACGAGGTTAGTAGGACTGACACTAACAAACCCTACTTCTCGTGAAGATTCAGTGGAGAGATAATCTGGATGAGTTTCTCTTGGTAGTGGAAGCTTGTCTTTATAAAATCTACTAGTGACTTCGTTGTTTACGTCAACATTTTTGGGAAAAGGATCAGGGACATCCATCTGAATAATCATCTTCATTATTTCCTTCAGGCTCACATCGAATGCCCGAAATTCCCGTAAATATTCATCTTCATTTAGAGCTTCAACTCCTGTATCCACTTGAACTTGCCATAGAGGCTCTCCTGCAATTGCTTTTTTCACAAACTCACTCATTGCTGAAACAGCAAGCTCCCTGACTTTGTTCCTGTGCACCTCAGCAGCAACTGAAACTGCCATTAGTAGGTCAGTTGCTCGGTCAATTTCCAATGGTATGTTTGAGGATGACACTGAGTCAACAACGCTGTGAGGTGAATGAGGAGGAGACTGAGAAGAATGTGGAGGATTAGAGAATTTCTATCATTTTTTAATGGATAAAGAAATCAGCTTGTGTTCTATTTTAAGCAACGTAAATCAAAGACAGACTCTATTTTGTTATCAATGAAATAGAGAACAAAGATAGGGAAAAACGATATCTAAAGATCTCGTCAGATAACAATTCCAAGTAAAATTGTAGAAACCAGACCAATAATTCACTTTTGAAAGATCACGCCATCTCAAACATATATATTTATCATATATTAGTCTTAATTCTACAAAGGGAGCAATCCTGGTTTTGCTTTTTAGGGTTCATTTGTTTGTTTTTCAGAAGCAAAAATTAATAATGTGTTTTCTTTTTTCCTCAAAATTAGTTAATTGCATGGGCAAGATCTTGCAGAAAATTTGTTCTATAATTAGTTTGAAGCATTTTATGATGTGTTCATTAGTTAAAGTTTCTGCATTACCTGGGGGATTATTTCACGCTCTAACCCCAACTCCTCACTGATTTCCATTTGATCAACCGACTTTGCTGCACCTTCAACAACACTGATAAGAGAAAACCGAATAAGAAAATTAAACAAATAATAAAAGAGGTGAACTGTCGATGAAGGGACATATTTTAATCATAAAACTCACTTATTCGCGGCTCCAATTCTACCACCATCACCATCTGACTGTGAACTGATCTTACTGAATATTGTTTCATCATCTTTAATGTTCCTTCTTTGGTTTTGCGTCCTCCGTGACCTCCTTGATCTAGGCATTTTGTTCAATCTTAACAAATAAATTCACTTATTCAAAGAACAAAGAAAGAAAATAGGTTAGAACTACAAAAAGTGTACTGTGTACTAAATAAAAAATAAATAAAGGATCTTGAAAACAGACCCAGTTACACAAGAAACATGCGCAAAAATATAACAAGAGAAGGGATGAAGACACAAACGAAATTGAATTAGACTTTAAATCCACGGATATAGGTACACACCCAGATAAAACATTAAGAGTGAAACAGCTCTACCATCACCGTGTCTCTGTACCAAACTTTTTCTCCAAGGTTCTCTAATAACTGACACTAGCCAGGCACTTCACTTCGTTTGGCAAAACACCAAACGAGTCATCGTTGTATAAATATTGAATGAACCCACATTGAATAGAGAGGTGTACTGTGGTAATCTTCATACTGCAAATGTGACGTAGAGGCCAGATTTATTGGGTTCGGCATAAATAAATGGTTGAGATTTATGAGACAAAATAAAAACAGGATAAAATGGACAAAAAATCTTGACCGAGTCCATTGACTGGCAAACAGGTTGGCTTAAGTGGCTTGGATTTGGGGGGATAAGATCCTCTGTTCAGTTTTATGGTGTTTTATTATGTCCAATAAATCTCAGTCATTTATTTATAAAGGTCTTTCGTTTATTTATGCGGGATCTACACGGAACCCACATAAATAAATGGCTAAGATTCATAGGACAGAATAAGACATCATAAAATTGAACAGAGAATCTAGAATCAGGATTTGGGGGCTTTAATTTCTTCTTCTTCTCCTTCAGTAGAGTTTTAGGTGGGGCTCATGTGTCATACTTACGTGACAGAAAGTGGGGGTGAACTCCCCAAACTTGAATCATTAAGCAAAGTCCAATGTGTCGGTTTCATGAGAGTTAGAGCCTCCACGATAGAAATGTCTTCAGGTGGGATATTTGTTGCCTGCGCCGCCGCCTGCGGCTCGTCGTTTCGGGATTGATTTCCTTATTAATGTTAAAATTGTAAAGGCTTTGCCTCATCCAAGCTAAAATAATAGTTTTTTTTAGTTAAAAAAGATTTGATTAAGCTTCAAATTGTGTTTACGGTACAATGAAGACATGTAGCGCCCCTTGCAAAGATTCACCAAATGTAGTTTAATATGCCCAAAGTGTAAAGTTTATTATCAAGAATTGGGCTTAGGTCAACTATTGTTCAAATAACTAAAACTAATTATTTGGATAGTTAACCTTTACCACTTATAAACACTTCAAACATTTTCATGTTTAGTCAATATGAGACACTCTAACACTCCACCTCAAGTGCAACTGGGGCTTGACATCCAGTTGTCACTTGAAATATACGCAGTGGTAACCCGACAGGGCCGCTGAGACTGGATATCTAGACGGATAATCGAGAAATTAATAATTCGAACCAAACCTGCTCTGATACCATGTTGAATTTTTAATATGGGCAGAGTGTAGAGTCCACTATCAAGAACTGGGCTTAGGTTAACTATTGTCCAAATAACTAGAACTAGTTGTTTGGATAGTTGACCTTTACCACTTATAAACACTTTAACATTTTCATATCTAGTCAATATGTGACACTCTAACAGGTAACACCTAAAAAAAATCATTTAACAGATGAAATACTAGCTTTATTGAATAGAAATAAATCTTCGATAAAGAAGAGATTGAAAAGATTATGACAATCTTTGTGGTGAAATTTTCAGATACGACTATTATCTATAAATATCGTAATTGATTTCGCTAATACCGTAGTATATAAGGAAAACAAATATAAAGATATTAGATCATCTTAACGCAAGCCGGTAGTACCCTTGAACAAAGGAGATGGTTCATTATTCACTAAAATGCTAGAGGACGTTGTAGTGAGGCATCAAACTATCCTGTTCATGAATATGAAGGAAACCAAAAACTTTCAAAGAGTTGATGAGAAATACCAAATCGACTAAATCAAAAGCCTTTTAAAAATTTACTTTCAAAATTCAGTTCTTATTTCTTAGGGATTCATGATAATTCTTAATAATCTCTTGAGTGAATAGAATATTATCACCAATGCTCTTTCTTTTTATTAAAAAAATTCTTGCGTATGACTAATAGTGGAATTTGGACATCCTTTTATTTAAGAACTAACACTTTAGAGATCATTTTATAATTCATGTTACAATGAGAGATAGTCGAAAGTTTTTCAAAGAAGCATCGTAAACCTTTAGAACTAAACATACGAATGTTATGTTGATCTCTTTGAGCTTCTTATTTTTTTGGGAAAGAATTTCATAATCTCTGATGAAACATATCACTTGTCAAATGCTAAGCTTTTTAGAAGAATAAAGCATTGAGACAGTCACGACTAGGAGCCTTAATAGGATTCAGATTAAGGAGGAGATTTATTTATAAGAATAATTATAACAAGATTTTTGAATGCTATTGTTTAGTCCAATTTATATAAATATTTAGATCATATTTGCATTTATTTTGTGTGTTCATTCATTCATTATAGTAGCATTTTTAGGTTCATTGATTTAATTGTATTGAGATTGTTATGTATTTTATTTTCTCATTTTTCATTAAAAAAAGCATGAAATTTGGCCCCAAATTAGACCAAAGAAATTCTCACTACAGCAGGTGAATTAAAGAACAAAAGGACAGCACAGCAATAAGGTAGCAGCCAAAACGACATAGTAAACAGCAGCTGTGGAGAAACCCCACCAAACATCATGCTACAGGGAGACATCCACGTGGAGGAGAAATGACGCACATGAGGGTTGTCCAAAACATTGAAGAGAGGAGGCATGGGAGCATAAAACAACAGCAATAAGAACACCAACGTCACAAAGCACTCACCAACTCTGAATTTTTACGACTCTCAAAAGTGGGCACATAAAGGAACTATATCCATTTTGGGGGGACATTACATTCATGAGGGGACCACGCTACATCCAAAGCCCCACCCAAAAAACCCACTCTTCATTTGGAACTCCACTCACGCATAGGGATATAGACAAAACAGAGGGACCACTTTCCACTAACGTGGCTCCACCAAATTCAGCACTCATTTGACAAGGGAAGGACTCACGTTACATTTAATTTTGGAGGAACTTTTGTGGAGTAGCTGGAAAATACAAAGAAAAGGGGGCAAGCAAAGGAGACCCACACAAAAGCAAAGGGAGGAGCACCATAATGTCGCAGCTGGCTAGAGAAAAGATAGGAAATACCCATGCAGACACACCATTCCAAGAGAGACCCACCTAAACAGCACATGAGGAGGGACCAAGGTTGCAGCTCAAGAGACCCACAATCCATGCAAAACCAACCAAAAGGCTAGCTACCAAGGAGTAGAACGTGAGCTGAAGACAAACAAGAGCTGTGCGTTATGGGGTTAGTAGCATGAATTGAAGTGGGTAGCATGAATTGAGGGGAGAGTGGCGTTACATGTTGTGGGGGGAGTGAACTGAAAAGGGACGTGAAGATACAACACAAAAAAAAAGTAAATGAACAGGGAGGTAGCATTAACTGTGGGAGAGTGAGGAAAAAAAAGAGGAGCTGGTGGTTTAAATAAATGTAACGTGAGTGTGTGTGAGGGGTGATCGGTTGTGTGTGAGTTAAAGAGAGGAGTGTGTGCTGGTCAAGTGACATGGAGTGCGTGAATTGAAGCTAGAGAAAATAGAGAGCTGGAAGAGAGTAAATGAACAGGGAAGTAGCGTGAAGTGAGTGTTACAAAGAGCCAGGTGCGTTACATGAGAGGAAAATTAAGAGAGCTGGCTGAGTAAGTGAAGGGGGAGTGAGTTGCGTGGATAGGAGGTGTGCTGTGCAAAAAGAAAATGAAGGTGGAGTGTGTGTAAACCTAAGATGAACTGAAGATGGAGCTGGTTGTTTAAAAAGAAAATAACGTGAATTACATAAGGGGGCTTGGTGAAGAGAGACACACTCCTTTGATTCACATCACAACGTCACTCACCACTTAAGACTGGGCACTCACTCACGTTGAAGGCAAGCAGCTGGTGGAGATATATGAGAACAACTTGTAGCTGGGTGGGAGAAAATAATAACGTTAACAGCCACCAAGCTCCAAGGAAGGCACAAAGACACATACACTAAGGGGAGGCCCCCACTAACTCTCTACTCAAGCTATTTTTATATTCTATCACCTAAATTCTTTCCACTAACATTACAGGTGTTGGCAACAACTGAGAAGGAAACGTGGAAGCAAGGTGGGGGAAGCAGGAAAGGCAGCTGGGTTTTGGGGAGAAAATAACGAAAAGTGCAGCTTGAGGCGTGGAGCTTGAAGCACATATCAGGAGGAGGCGCAAAAAAAAAATATAGGCAGAGAGGGAGTCTGAAACTCATTAATTCTCTGATTTATTATTTGATTTCTCCTAATGTTGATTGCTGAGCATAATTTATGTGGTTTTCATCCTACCATAACTGAGTAGTTTCCTTAAAGCTTCAAGGTTGGGCTGAAGCTTTTAGCTAATTTTTGTGGATTGAATTTCGGTTGATTTATGAGTGTGGATTTATAAGTTTGATTTTTCTGTTTTGATATTAATTCTGCTGGTATTGTGTTTGGCCAACCACTACTAAGCCTTAGTTGTTAATTGAAGAACTGATAGGTGAAAATTAATAACGGAACTCTAAAACAGTGAACTTATAAATTTCAGATTTAGACATAAACTGAATTTATGAGAGAAAACCAAGTTAGCAAAGAACTTAATGGGTTATGCTTGATTGCTAGGCTACGATAGTAGACTAGGATTATTGCGTAATTCTCCTTTGATGCCTTGAAAAAGGATCTAAGAAACTCTAGGCTCAACCTTCTATCAACCAAAATTCGCCTCATAAATTGATCCAGGTAAAGTCCATAGAAAGCGCTAAAAGTGGAACCATCCTTGAAGCTTACCGCATTCCATTCGAATTAACGCCTAGAAATATTCGCAAATTTTCTTTAGCTTGATTTTGTTATTTTTGCCAGTTAATTTTCTTATTTTATTTCCCCATTTTTACACAATCGCTATTGGTTTTATCTATTTGTTTATTTTGATAGCTAAATCTTGTTTTAATTTAATTTCCCAATCCTACACGAGTGATTAGTCCAATTAATTGAGTGATCCAAGCCTAGTACTTACACAATTACTTCCTCTGGGACGATATTACACTGTACTACTTGAGACCCGTGAACTTGCGGAATCGCGCATCAGCTATAGAGACTTTCTAATTCATGACGGTGAAAAGTAACATTAAAATCTCTAAGAATCATCTAAGGGATGCTAGTAGTAGTCTCAATGCTAGAAATGTTTGACCAGATTTTTTACCTTAACAAAGAGTTGTTGTAAGTATATACTATTATTACCTGCAACTTGGATATAGAAGACATGTAGTGCCCCTTTACCATAGGGTACACACCGGGACGCCCAGAGGTCATTCTGATACATATACTACGATATTGACGCGCTACGATCGATCACTACATTCATTTCACATGGCATGGTATCATAATTCACTTATAAAGCATCATAAGAAAAACCACAATATTTGAAAGCCAACTTTTTTCTCATTTCATTTCATAAAACCCGAATGTCTATATTGTATCTTTCAACATTTTTTGTATGTATATCATCAAAACCTAATACAAAAGCACTACATGAAAGAGGAAAATATTCACAATCTAACTATTCTGTCCAAAAAACCTAGCTGACTGACCTTTGAGCCATGACTTCTCTTGCCAATCACAATCCACACGGTTGGTAGAGCCTCTCAGTAGCTAGAGTTGTCTCTCGATCCTAAAAAGACAACGTTGCAATTTTGGTGAGTTTTGCGAACTCAATGAGGTAATCATCATCGACGGTTCACTTAATTCATGCAACACATCATTTCACATAACAAATAAGCACATATTGCATTTTTCGTGCATTTCATTCAATCAAACATACTTGATAAAATGCATATGAAATGCTCATGAGACACTTTCCAATTTTTTACGTTGTTATGTCCGAATGCTTGAACTGTCCCGTATCTATCTTGGATACCGAGATCATTAATAACTGTCCCTTATCCGATGAGGATACAAGGTTCATTATACATAGTGAGCCTTAGGGTCTTAGTCATTGTCTAAGCTCGAGGCTCTATTTCACACGTTGAACTTTAAGCTCTGATCGGTGGCTTCTCTGGTTACAACTGTCATTATCTGATTGTGCATTCATGAATGGAATGCATACACCACAATCAATCACATTATAAAGCACATAGGTCTTCACATTCATATTCAAGTAGCACTTCAATGTACATTCTACATTTCACAATCATCAGACCTCCTGTCTGGAAATCAACAATCAAAACACAATCATTTATCATTCAAATCATAATTTAAGCAAACAATAATTGAGAGAAACCGTCTAGGTTACTCACAAGTTGCTCCCGAAGCTAATGCCTGGAAGTTCCGACAACGTCTAGAGGTTGACATTCCCGTTGCCCCTCTATATCAAACAACATACACATATATCACAATATGCGCAATTATAATTGTTCAATAATGCACTTGCATGTAACGAATTATGTACAATGCATGTTCATGACAATCCCAGGTATCTTTCCATGAATTTCTTCACAAAAACATTCTCGTATCTAAACTCATCTAAGTATAATTTATACTTAGGTTTATGCCTTACTAAAACCATTAAATTCGCAATTCATTTTTCATTGAACCACTTCAGATTTTTCTAAGACACACTTTTGGGTCTACTATTCACATTCAATCAAAAGGTGAAACTGATATATTTTGGTCATAATCTTTTCTAGAAAAGTGTTCCTCTATGTATTATGATCCTATTGACACCAAACTCATTCAATTTGGTCTAGTATTCTGAAAGTTATACTCCAAATATTTTCATACTGCTTTTATTCTAAGATAGTACCCTATACTCAACTTCCAACCAAACATTGAAACTCTTAGAGTCCGATACATAATTTAATTGCTTCATTTAATTTATAGACCTATGTCTCTGGTTTACTCCAAACCAAAAATCACTCCATTTGGATCACTACAGAAAAAGTTATGCCTAAAATACTAAAGCATATTCGGTGCAGAAAAAGTTTGCTGCGGCGAACTACTCCAGAGAGGAATTCTCATGAAATTTTCACAAGTTCGCCACGGAGAAACCTAGAGTTGGCCATAGGAAACTTTTCCCGAAGGGAATCCTAGTCAAATTCTTCAAGTTCGCCATGGCGAAGCAAGGAGTTTGCCGCGGCAAATATTCACAGAAACATACCTAGTTTTGTTTCAATGTCAGGTTAGATTTTGAGACTCTTATGGACAAATTTGAACTTGACTTCTTCATAACAAATGTAGCTATACATATCTAGTTTAATAAAAATCAATAATCATCTAATTTAGACAACTAGAGAAAAAGTTATAGCTAAAAGACTAAGGCATACTCAATGGGCATTTTCCAGCCAACCATCTTCAAATTTTCCAAATTTAACACCTAACATAACTTGTACAAACATCATCCTTTTCTACTTCATTTACTCTCCATTCTCTACTCCAATTCAACTCAATAACATTTACAGACCTATTTATGATCTATTTTTGATCATTAACCCAAAAACAGAACATCTATATGTTCGTTCATTCATCAATTTAATTCTCTCATCCAAACACATTATGTGGATCATCCAACTTCCAAAACATCATTATAACAATTTATAGGTCATTAATGATCATTCACAATTAAAAAAACAAGACATTTACATCAACCATTCATCACTTTCGTTCATCATACACACACCACCATTTCATGTCATTTAACCTCTAACTATCATCATAAATGATTCATTTAAAACAACACATGAAGAACAAAGTTTAACTTACATGTTTAGCTCCAAAGCTCCTTCAAATCAACGAGAAACCCTAGCTCCTCCAACATACACGATATTCACCTTTTTAAGGTCGAATATGTTGGGTCTTTTAGCAATAATAAGAAGAAGATAATGAATCTTGAAGAAGCAAGGTGAAAGAGTTAAACAAACATCAACATGAGAGGGTAAGGGTGGGATGTCGTGAGTGAAGAAGAAAGTAAATGAAGAAGATGAAGAAATGAAGAAGTTGGGAAAAAATGAAGCATGTGTCATTTTTTGGCAAGTGAAAGCATGTGTCTTTTACTTAATAGAAACATGACTTAACAAGTGCTGTGGCAAGTGACACATGTCCTTTGCCACATGTCACTTCCCCATGATTCCATTTGGTCCACTTTAATGACTAGTCCATTTTGTCTCCAATTGTTACTCCAATTGTCTCCCAATTTTTAATGACCTAAGTCATTAAATCCCAAAGTCAATTATCAAAATTTCCATTGTCATTTCACAGTAATTTCTGCTACCATTTATCATTTGTCTTGTCACTTAGCATTTTTATTAGTATAAAAAATTACCCTAAAGTTTCAGGAATTTTCCCAAAATTCTCCAAAAAATCTAAAACAACAATTACACTTTTCAAATCAATTTTCAACATATAAAAACCACAATTCTCAATAATATCACATTTTAAACAATTATACATGGAATGTCAATGAATGCGTGTGCAATCATTTTAATATGTGCAAAAATCCAAATTCACATGTGTGTATACTGACGATATGCATGAGCATAAAAATGCATTTTTTAATCCCTCATTAATTTCACTTGTATCGAATTTTAGGGTTCTAACCCTTAGTATAGGAGAGGGATGTTACAATCCTAGGGTTGATTACTCTCTCTCGAGTTATAACCAATAACCTTAAATTATAAACCCTAATCAGATTGTAGAAAATTGCAATTTCTCAATTAACAACCTATCCAAAATCCTAATTAGCACTGAAGTTATCTAATAAACTATTCGATTTGGTTTTCCACTGGTCCTTCTAGCTCTCCCCCATTATTAGGTGTGATAGCCTCATATAGCCTCTTTGATGTATTCCCATATTACTTAGAGACTCTTCCACACTTCTTTTACAAAATTCACAGGAAAGTTGTCTCACTCGAATATCTAGGTTGTGAATAAATGAGGCATGATTTTCCATTACTTGCTCAATTTGCTCTTCTAGTCTCTTTTGGCCCTCTTCCATATCCGTGATCTTATCTAGGATCTTGTCAAATTTTGAATCCCATGAACTGCACTCATCTTACTAAAGTCCTAAAAGGTCTTGATGTCCTAAATGGGTCCTTAGATTGTTGGACCAATAAAAATCAAGGTTGTTCTGCCACCCCGGAGTGTACATATTCTAATAAGGATCATTACTTCCCTAACTATAATGTGCCTCATTGTGGTTCACAAAATTTCGTTGCTCCCTATAATATCTATCGTCCCTCATTGTTCTTTCCATTTCTTCTTGGCATCTAGCTCCTCAGATGTCTCATTTCTCATTCTAAGACGTCTTGTTGTGTGTCTATTTTATAGCCCAAACTTCTTTATCTATTGTTTTTTTATTTATTTAAAACAAAAGATAGTGAAAAAACCTTAGACTAAAGAACTAAACTAATCCCTTCCCGGACAATAGTGCCAAAAACTTGATCGTGGTTTTCTGATGTGTGTAAGTTTTAAATAATTAACCTCGATAATTTATATGTGTTTAATTGTTGATATTTTTAATCATTTACACTTAGTAATTATTGACATAAAAATGCTTAAGATACTCACTTTAATTTATATATTATTTTAGGTACAATTCGGAAGCAAAAAAATTAAAGTGAGCCAAAAGCACGACATATGGATCATTTTTTAAAAATTAATATCAATTTGTTTTCATGAAGGAGGAAGAAAAAAAATAATAACAAAAGGGCAAGAAAAATGGAAAATTAAGGAAGCAACTAACGCAGGCGTGACTATTGTGTTGGCTTGAGGTGGCATTTTAATTGAAAAATTACACAAGAGGAGGCGTGAAACGGAGCGTTACGGAGGCACAGCAATTAAATAAGGAACGAAGGCGCAACGCTAGAATAGGAAGGCTGGAGAGCAAATTAAATTAAAAAGAGTAGGGACGCAACAGACTGAAGGCAACACGCAGCGTTTCGTAGAAGAAACAAGGGGAGGATGCTGTGCGTTTTATTAAAAAACGCACAGTAAATGGACAGAACGCGGGTCACGCAACAGGCAGGGGACAGAGGCACAAATAGTAGCGCTACACAGGCAATAAACGTAACAGAAGGGAGAGCAAAATAAATTAGCTACAGAAGGAATGAATTAGAAGCAAGCAGAGTGCACGGCGCTGGAGGCGCACAACAGAGAAAAATCAGCGCTAGAAGAGCACGCAAGCACTAGAGGGGACCAAGCTACAGCGTGGAATCAACGAGGCAACAGTAGGAGGCGCAAGAAAATAAACGTAACAGGCGCTGTTGGATGGAGCTTGAGCAGGAGAAGAGCAGAGCAATTTGTAAGAGACTGGAGGATTTAAGTGACCAGAGACATTAAATTGTCAAATCAAGCTACAATAAAGAGAGAGCTACAAAGGGATTTTTCGGTGGGAGATTAAGATGGAGGCTGAGATATTTTTTCAGAAAATACACATGACGGGCTAGACATCCCGACACTAGTTCAGAGGTAACATCAACGCCGACGATTTGGGTTAAGTATTTTTTATTATTTTGTTGTTTCTTTCTCTCATTAGAAATTGATTATGTTATCCTATTTTAATTTTGGGTATTGTGTATGGATAATCGAATTTTCGTTATTGTTCGGTTATTTGTGTATGAACCCATTAGGTATTGTAATTTGATAATTTTAATGCGTTCATTAAATTGCTAATTGCAAACCCATTGTTAGAATTTCGATATAATCCGTAATTATTGTGCTGAAATTCATGTATAGTGACTAATGATTCGTAATCATTAGCGATAACATGACCTAGGTTAAATGACGCATCATATGTGATTGTTGCCTTGATTAATCGGTTTTCCTAAATCGTAATGCTACCGCCTAATTAAATATAGAGATCGTATCCTAGGTTGTTAGGTGGTTAGGTTTAATTAACAATCGTATCTTGATTAAACAAAACCTAAGGGAAAACTCGGATTAATTATTAACCCACGATTAATAGTTTCTAGGAGAGGTTAAAGAACAATAAATTACTAAAATATGCTTAATTAGGGTGTAGGCCGAGATTGAACCAAAGAACTAGGTCCCTACCGAATTCCCCACCTTTATCATTTTATTGCATGTTTTCTTTAATTTGTTTTATTAGTTAGTTTTATTTTATTTTCTTCTTTAAAAATCCAACCCACCCCCTTTTTTTCCCAAACACCAATTAATTTCATTTCGTAAACTTTACACACACTCTCTATGGGATCGACATAGACTCACCACTCTACAGTAGTAATATAGTTATTTTAATTTTAATTAGCGTTACGACGCGCGGTCACAAATTAAGATATTGATCAACTAATTAACCAAATAGTTTCTGATCAACTAATTAACCAAATAGTTTAAGAAACTATCTTTGAAACTTGAATTAAAGCATCAAAACTTAAATAAAAACTATTAAAATACATATCAACTAACTAAACATCAATAAAAATGAATTGAATCATATAAAGAGCTTTACTTAAAAAAATTCCTGTCAAACATAAATTATTTTTCTAATTATGTAAGAATGATCGTTATTCAAAAGTTTAGAGAAATAATTTCCCAATTAATATAAATTTTAACTTAGTATGTTTATGTTGTACAATAATCTCTAATCCCAATTAATATAAATTTTAACTTAGTGTCCTCATTTTGTGCAGTACTCTCTAACTCTAGGTTCTAAAGTTCACACTTTAAAAATAATTATGAAAAACTCTATACATAATCCATACCTAAATCATACTCAAATTCACACATCAATGCAAGTTATCACATATTTTTAAATTATGAACTAAAAATTACCTTATGTTGAACATTACTTATGAGAGATTTGGATAAATATTCTTCTTTTAAGTTTAAATCCATTAGAGGCTTCTCATACTTGTCGTCTCTCTCACCTGGTTCAAATATTGTCTCTTCTAAAAAGTTTTTGGTGGCTAATTTCTCCACATCCGATAACATCTTCTAGACTTTTGTGGATGCTAGAAGGATAGATTCATCATGACTAAATGCATAAACTCCTTAGTACTAACCAATTCAATAACTACTATCTCTACAACTAACATTTGCTCTTTCTTTTCTAATAACCTTACAAACCAAGGTAATTAATGTATTATAAGAACCCAAACAAGCTTGGTTCTTTAGTTCTTAGGTTCCTTTTTCTTTTCAACCCACAATTTCAAAGGTTTGCTTGACATTCTTTGTTAAAGAAAATAAATTCTATCATGATGTTCATACTTACCACGAAAATGTCATAACATATTATATGAATGATGATGATACATATATGCATTGCGTAGACCTTTTTGTGCGCACGTGTGTGTGCATAATATAGAATATTATCTTGGTCATTAAAGTTGTTGAATGTCCTCCTAAGGTTGTGAAATGTCCTATGATTATATGTGTGATGCCTTGTTGGACCCCGATCTTTAAGTGGAATTTAGAAATATTAAATGAAATTGAATGAGTGTTTTGTATATGTATTATGTTATAGATGAAATTATGCTTTAAGGAAATTCATGAGAAAAGCATTATTGGATGTTGATTTGTATGGTTTATGAAAGTTCAAGTGAATGAGTTAATTGAAATGGGAGTGGAAAATCAAGAAATAAAGAAAGAAAGTAAGAGAATGTGAAAAATTAAGAAAGTTGACTTTTGGAGATAGAAAGTTTGACTTGAGAGTTGACTTTTTGATTTTGTGAAAATTTGAGGAAATGATCTTCATCAAACTTGTAGCTCCTGTCAAGAGCTTTTCGTAGCCATAAAGTGTGATATTTTTCGATATCGGGAGTGAAAGTTATGATCAGTCAAAGTTGTTTGAAGTTTGACTTTTTGGGTTAAAAGTTGACTTTTTGATTTAGGCAAAATTTGAGAAAATAATCTACATGAAACTCGTAGAGTTTGTTGAAAGCTTTCTGCCGACATAAAGTATGCAATTTTTCGATGTCGGGATTGAGAGATATGATTTTCCGAAGATAAGGTTCTTTTGCTTTGTTTTTGGAAAATGATCTTAAGGGAAAGTTTGCCTGTACTAGGTTTCGAGGCCACTCGTCGCATTGATTTAGTCTGAATTGGAGAAAGTGGCCTTAATGAAAGTTGTAGCTTGTATGTCAATCTTTACGACGCCATAAAGTATG
>JAOTBA010000205.1:31623882-31634225 GCA_025629845.1 Erythroxylum squamatum
ATCCTCTTGTAATAGCAGCGTTACCACTGGTTTACTATCAATAATATACTAGTCTCTAGTTTATTAAGCTAGAGGTTACTAACAAAATCAAAAGGAAGTTCAAACAAAAAGTATATCAGAAATAACTGAATTATACCTCATGAAATATTGCTGAAACCATGAAGGCAATGAGTAATGCCAGCCACTGCATCATTCCATAAAGAAACTATCTTACAAGACTCATAAGAAGGTATGGCATCTGGTTTATGTTAAAAATGAAATCCATCCATACCACAATTACATATTTATACCAACGAAAGGCTCACCTTTCAAAATTTTAAATAGATAACCGAAGTGAGAATAGGAGGAAGGTCTCAGAATTAGTTGAGTTTAATGCCACAAACATATCAGATGCACAAATAATCTTTGAATAAACAACTGATCATAATTATAACGGGATAAACATTGTAATTCATTAAAATAGCAAGCATTTCAGATTCCAACAGCTGAGATGCACGGCCCAAAGTTTATCAAAAGAAAAAAAGAATATGCAAGCTAAAACCCAAAGATGTACAAATATTTTCGTAACGAAAGACATAAATGCTCCTCTAGTTGTAAAAATTAAAATTTTATATTTAGTTGCAGCAAAACTGGCTAAGGGATTTTGACAGCACAATCTCACCGAAAGGCAAAAGGTTTGTAAGATTAAATTGTAAGTGCAATCCTAAGGGTTGGATGAATTAGAAGATAAGCTAACATTAACAAGTAATTATCAAGCTAATGAGATAAAATAAGTCTTTTCCATACATGAATTAAAAATAGTTTTCGGATGTCTCAATTGCTTAGATTCGAAGAAATTCCCTCTTTCTGACTAAAGAACAAAAGAACCACTTCAAATTAGGATTTCAAAAAGAAATAACTCCGTTAATTTCCTATGGACTAGAAAAAAGGGAAAAAAGTTATGGAAAAAAGATTTCAAAAGAATAAGTTGCAAAACTCAAAATCCTTCATATGAATAAATGTATACAAAAGTAACAGGGACACTATATTTCCAAAAGGTGAAAATTAAAACAATTAAAAAATTAAAAGGTAGCATAGGGCAAAAAGATTAATCAGTTTATGCTGATAATGGATCAAGCACTACAGAAAGCAGGTGAGAGAAGCAACCAACCTTGGGCACTTTATTGCGGATGCATGGGAAATAGATATGCCGAATCATCCACTTATGAACAGGCTGAGATTAATGAGGCTACCATCATTTAGAATGTCCAAACCAATCACACACACAAACATGCACACTCTTTCTCCTAGCACATTGTATTCATGAATGTGAATAAGAAGCAAACTGAACACACACAACGAGAATGGTTATCATGTAATAGTCTAGATAATACAAAAGATGATCATAATTGTAAGCAACTATTGACATGGACACCCTCCTAAAATCAAAGCATTGATAAATCCTTTCCCATAAGAACAAGGGATATAAATAACTCAGACAATTTAGGGAACAATTTTCCAAATGTAGAATTCCAGTTGCAAACCGCAAAACCCTTTTAACTTTTAGCATAAGCAACAGGCCAAGTGCAAACACACGGCAAGAATGGTATAAACTTTTTGGTGCATAAATAACTGAATATTTATATTTGCTTCATTGTCAAAAACTAGGGCCACAAATGAAGAGATTAACAGAACAATCAAAAACTTAGGGCAAGCAATCAAGCCTTTCTGGCTCCCAAAGCAGTAGAAGGCGTAACAAAGCAAAATCTATGTTTCATATTTTCAACACTTAATTACAATAATTTCTCACTCTGATCACAAAAAATATAAAGCAAACATATGAAAAGTCCAGAAAAGGAGCATCATATCTGGTTTGGGTGGTCCCTCGCCCCAGGTTTTGTCCCCTTTGGTACGCGTGGGCGGAGATCTCGTTCCTTGAACCCAGGACCTCAGGGTTTTGTTGGTCTCAGGGACCATGCCTCTAACCATTGAGCTGGGACCATGCCTCTAACCATTGAGCTGATGTAGCTCAATGGTAAGAGGCGTGTGCCTTGATACACCAAATCTTTGAGGTCATGAGTTCAAGCGTTACCTCACACCCAAGAGGCGAAAACGTGCCCGCAGGTTAAAGAGGACAATACCAATTTGAGGTAGATCCGACCCACACCAAAAGGACGCCTTTTTGGTTTAGGTGATCCTCCGCCCCAAGTTTTGTCTCCTTTAGTACGCGTGAACGGAAATCTCATTCCTTGAACCCAGGACCTCAGAATTTTGTTGGTCTCAGGAACCACGCAAGTTACGGCTATATCACGACAAGCACAACTCACTGAAATAGCTCTCTTATACGCCTTTCGCGTCTTTCGAATGCAGATCTAGTTGAATGGCTTTTCCACCTCCACAGGGTCCAGAATTAATTGTTTGATGCCAACCTGGCCTGTAACTCGTCCCAATAGAACTTCATCTTTCATCCTAGAAAAATTGTGGCCAGAATATAAACAAATAAACATGTAACTTCTGTCAGAAAATCTGCCCAGATAACAAGACATCGACTTCCGTATTTTGTGCGGACTAGACTATGTCCATGAAAATTTAAGACAACATAATTTCTAGGTAATCACCTTTACAAGCATGAAAATGAATTACAACATAATTGGCATTTACAACACATGCATACAATTAATCAGCAGATTACATCCACAGCTTTAACCATCAGAGAGAGCTAGACTTTCCCAATGACCTGAAAAAGTCAATCATATGGTTGAACACATCCTCCTTTCCTTGTATACTCATAATGAAGTCTAAGTGACCATAGTTCTCCAAATACAGCAACTTAGGTTTGGATTGCAGCTCCTCAAGAGTGTGCTCCACGTCTGACACATCAGCTAAAGCATCATGACCCCCGTAGCCCATCCATATTGGCAACTTCTTGGGTATGCGGCTAAGATCAAACGTTGGGGGTTCAACCTGACCATAACGTCTAAGGTTCTTGATTATTCCATAATCATACTGGCCAAATTTACCCTTACGGATCACTGTCACACATTGGAAAAGGAAAACAAAATAACTTAGTTATAATCGACCAGCACAGAAGCATATCCTGTTTAATAAACAACCATTAAGGAAAGATGAGAAAGAAAACAATAAAGAAATAAGAAGAAAACAAAAAAAAGAAATAAGGAAAATGTCACCTAACTTGATTACCTTACGAACTCCATAGTTCCTTTTTAACCAATCACCACAAATTAAAAAAAGAAACAAAAAGGTTGGCTTATGATAACTCAACAGAATCAAAAGCAGATAAATAGCCTCATTTGAACAAAATGAAACAAAAACAATTACTCTGAATACAGAACTTATGCCCTTTACTTCATTTGCATGAATAAGAGCAGAAAGGATGTGTTTGGAGAATACTCTGGAAAAGATGGTGCAAATTTTTTGCAGACGATGGGTGAGGTTCATACTCAAGATAGGAATCCACACGTGAATTATTGAAGCAACAATTCTTCCCTGAAACATTAAAACACACAATAAGAACCCCAAAAATTATTAAAGAAGAGAAAAGGCAAAAAATTGAAGCAATCGAGAATCATATATCTTCTGTTTAATCCATTAAACAGGAATTTTATCACCTCTACTATATAGGATACAACTTTATGACCCACCAAACTAGATTTTCTCACAGGGTTATCGGCAAGAAATCAATGTACAACTATTCCAGATTTCTTGATGGAACCAAAAGAAGACTTCGATGGACCTTCTTCTGGACGGGTGAAGTTTTATTCAGGGCTTTCTACCAAGTCAATATTTTGGGGTTATATTGCCGGAAAAATAATGGACAAGGGATCAATATACCTATAAAAGTTTCCAAAATTTAAGAACAGTTTAAAAATTATATTAAATGATAAAGGAACCACAAGTCAATAGCATTAATATCCAAGAAAAATCTCTGCTTGTAGTATGAAAAACATGTAGAGAAGAAGTTGTACAACGGACATAAAGAACTTTTGTGTGTGTGAGAGAAAGACAGAGAGAGAGATAGGACCTGTTATGGTAGTTAGCAAGTCATTGCATTCTAAGCGACCATCGCACATGGAATCCACAAGGTTAATTAAGAATTCACTGGATATAAAGAGTACCACAGAATGAGTAAGACTAAGTCAAAACCGGAGAGATAGAGTGAGAGAAAGATAATGATTAAACCTCCTAAAGTTCAATTGATGTATGCCCATTCCAAGTACCATCTGTGAGAAAAGAAATTATAAGATGATCAGGTCAGCAGGAACTGCTCGTGTAACTTATTCTGGAGAATGTCAAATATGCTCACCAGATCCAGATGAAAACCAACCATTCTAAGAACAAGTGGAGCACTTATATGTTCTAAGTATGATATCGGACAAAGCAGAGCTGCAGCTTCTACCATTTCTGATATACCTGGTTGTGTGAGAGCAGCTAAAGACATAATTGTCCCCTACAGATTGAGTGAAATAATAAAATGCACACTTAGATGATTGTGTACACTTGTAAACAGACATAAGCAGTGAGATGCAAGACCTGTGAGTGTCCAACAAGGAAAACTTTGGAGTTTGTTGTTGAATTTATATGATGCAACATTTGTGCAAGGTCATACATTGCTAATTCCTGCCAACTCCAGTCCCAAAATTCCTTCAGGAAAAAAAATAGATGCTTATCAGTGTTCCCACTCTACCGTGATATGGATAAATTGTCAAATACGAAGGACGTTTTGCATACAATTTCAGGTCTTCCGCCAAATATTGAATAACAAAAATCACAAGCTCCGGAGTAAAAAGGAGAATGCATAATTTCTATATTCTTTACCTACCTTGTCTCTCACTGACAAGGAAACATGTCCATGACTCCAAAATGTCCCACGCACATTTCCAACCCATACATCAAAGCCCTCATCCGCTAGGATAAACCCTAGTGACTGCTCCGGCGAATCCAAAAACCAAGCGTCACCTGCCTATGTACATAAAAGTATGGGGCAGTATGAAGATCTGATGATGTCAGAAAACCTTGTTTTAATTCACCATTGACCATTAAATTCCCATTGCACATTTCATTTTGTTTATATATTTATATAGACATAAGAGCAATTCCAATCCTTACTTTTTAGGTTATGATACCATCTGTAAAATGTACTCCTTTCCAGACACCGACTAGGAACTGGCATCCCAATACCAGTTCCAAGAATTGAAAAAAAAAATTGCAACTTAAAACGAGTAACCAAAAAAGACAAATCCAAAACTTCCTGTGAACAAATTATTAGAATGGCAAATATTCATCATTGAAGTAGTCAGAAAATTAGAAAAGAAGCTCACCATAAAGAGTCCATGTTGAAGCAACACGGGAGGTCCAGGCCTTGCTCGTAGGTTCGCATTAGGCGACGACACGCGTTGAAGAGCCAGCAAGTAACCGTCTTTTGTTTGAATCTAACATGCAATTGACAACAATTTATAGGAGACCCATCGATATTAATCATTTACTCTGTACATAACACACAAGAATGAGATAGAAAGAATACAGTGTGTTCAGTGCAAGGATAACCGGCAGGTTCGATGAGCTTATTGCACAAAGTGTCTTCCGGTGATCGGCGCCTTGTAATGACATCGACGGGCTTGGAATCTCCGATAACGAAGAGAGCGAGAACCGTTGCAAAGACGATTAGCAGCATATCCGTTACTGGAAATCTGAACTGGATAGGCTCGGAGTGTACGGCGTTAAAAGTTTTATGGTTATCGCACGCGCTGTGTCAAGCGCGTTTCGTCAGGTTTGGTAGAATCTGGAACATGTTTCACAAGCGTAGAAAATTGTTTTAAATAATTAAAGCAGCAAGCCAAATTTGTTATGAAATAGACTTTGAGTTTTTTAAAATTTATAAAATAGTCTATTACAATGCATATATTATAAT
Source organism: Erythroxylum squamatum (assembly GCA_025629845.1). Classification (NCBI taxonomy): domain Eukaryota; kingdom Viridiplantae; phylum Streptophyta; class Magnoliopsida; order Malpighiales; family Erythroxylaceae; genus Erythroxylum; species Erythroxylum squamatum. The sequence continues at coordinate 31,629,791 of JAOTBA010000205.1, forward strand.
TTTACATCAATCTTATCTTCATAAATTATAATTAAAATTTTAAAATAACAACAATTTATTTATTTTTATTAACAAGAATTTCTAATATTTTACGTATATATAATAACTACAATTAATATAAAAAGATCATATAATCATCGTATATATATAAAATTAAAAACAATAAAAAGTATTTAAAATATTACGATTTCATCATATAATAAATAATAATTACATTAAAGCATCAAATAAAAAGAACAATAAAGATCATTAACGTTCTAACTATTATAATTTACAACAAGAGTTTATGACGAAGAAATATCCAACTAAAAGTAAAACTTGAAACAGAAACATATATTATTTAGTTTACTATCAAAATAGCGAAATGAGGTACAAATTAATGCAAAATCTATACATGTATAAGAAATTCCTTACCAATAGTGATTGCATGCAACACAACTTTACCCTAGACCCAACGTGTAATCTTTAAAGTTTGCAAATAAGTCAAGTTTTAGCAAATAAGCCCAGTGGATATAGAAGACGACGAAAGCTGGAAAGAAGAAAGATTTGAAGGAGAATTAAAGAATGGGGGTGTGTGATTGAGAGATCAAAGAAAATTTAAAAAAACCCCAGAAATTAAGAAGCTGTAGAATGGGGATTTAGACATGTAAAGATAGTAAGTTCAGAGAAAATATCCAATACCCCTAATCCAAGATTGAGATTCGAGACTGCCCAAAGAAAGAAAATTGAAGAACTGCTTAAAATTGGACTAACGCTAGAGAGGAAGAAAAGAAATGTGAAGAGTCAGTTGAGATTGGAGGCTGAAAGTATACAAACAACTTATAGGACTGTGAATTAAACATGAAAATTAATGTAGTGATACAGTGGGGAAACTTTGAGAAAAGCCACTTGGAAGTTAAGAGTTTAATGTTTCTCTGATCTGATAGCCAAATCCTTTTCAAAATGCGTAGAAAAACACGCAAATTGTAAAAAAGTAACGAAAAACCCAAATATTGAAAAGGATACCCTGACAAATTTAAAAGGATAGATAGACATACCAATAGAGAGATGTAAAATGCATGTGAATATGGTTATTAGAAAAAATTATAAGATCATTCAAGTTAAAAAAAGAAAAAGAAAAGAAGATCAATGAAACTTCAGATGGAATACCGCGTGAAGCTATTAAAATGGAAGATAATATCGACACCTATAGATGTTATTAATGCAATGTACTGACAATGAATGAGAAAAAAACATGATATGCACATCAACAGGGAAAGAGCTGATAGATTAAGAAATAGTTTAGGAGTTTAAAGAGATCTTTGACATACATTATAATCGATGTTACCAAGTTATAGCGGCCAAGTAAAGGCTGACGGAGGAAATAGGGAGGATGAGTTATCAACCAACAAAAATACTTACATGAGCAAATGATAAGAAATGTGGCAAGAAGGTATGTTGTAGGTTTGAATGTAATAATGTTGTGGATGAGGTGGGAAGTAGTGGAAAAGATTGCAATGAAGAGTTAACTTATTCAGAAAATTCACAAAGAGAATAAGGGAGTTCACATGGTTAATGTAGTTAATGAGGATATTATTGAAGTTTAACCACCAATTTGTAACGATAATAGATGGTGAGAGGCGTCTGTCATAAGGAAGAAGTACATAATGTTTAATCCAAAAATGGATATAAAGGATTTTCAGTTTGAATTGATGTAAAGTATAAGGATAAGATGTAATTACAAATAGATGTAATGTTTCAATGGTGAGATATAGTGTAATAATGGAGGCTATTTCTATGCCTAGTATTAAGAATGGAGGCCATTGTGAGCCATAATGTCCATTTAGGGTATATACTAGCTAGATTGGAAATGAAAACATTTATTGTGAAAATTTTTAAAAATAAGCATGGTTATAATAAAGTGCAAAGAAATGGATAATAAATGAATTTCACATAAGTTTAGGAGGAATCTAAATTGGTTGATTAAAGAAATAATGAATGATCTTTATAGAATGTCTACATCACAAGTGACTAAATCCTAATGCTATACGGCTAAATGAGAAGCTATTGTGATACTGTAAGAATCTATGAAAGGTCGTTATACAAAGTTATGGTCTTATGGATAAGAGCTACAATAGGCCTACAAATAAGAGAAATTTATTATCCAAGTTAAACTTAAAGAAAAGTCCAAACAACCAACATTTAAGAGGTTTTATATGGGATTTTAGTGCATTAAAGTATGGTCATCTTAGTATTTGTAGAAAATAATTGAGCTAGATTGATCATTTTTGAAAACATTCCTTGGAGGTGGTTTGTTAGCTACATTTGAGCATGGTAAAAACAATTATAAAAGGCATAAAATGCCTTTAAAGTGAAGAATCCTAAGATCTTTATGAAAACATTAATGGATTCATTTATGAAGCTCATAAAAAGACTTGAGAATTTGAACATGACATTTATTGTGATTAGTTAAGGATTTGAACATTGTGATTGTAGTAATTTGAACATAGTGAATCCACTACATGTTTAATCTTTATTAAATGATATATGAGCTTTTATATGAGAATTCAAGAATATTTTGCTAAATAAGGATTGTTGTGTTGTTCTCTTCCTTTTTGTAATATGAGCTCAATATGTAGTCAGCTAGATAATTCATTTTCCTATAAAAAAAAGAAGCTAGATAATTCATTTTATGGATAATTCTTATAGATTATTGACAAAAGAAGCAACTAGTGAATGAGATAGGAAATTGTTAGGCAGGTAAGGAGTTAAAACTTTACATCCAAGAGGAAATTGTTAGGCAGGTGGGATATTGTTCTACACCTGATACATAAATGGAGCCTTTGAAATAATAAAAATGTATGTTTTCATGGTTTATTATAAAGGGTTCAATAACCACAAAAATATGATAAGCACTTTAGATATTAAGAAATAAAACTACTTGGAATGTAAATGTTTACAAACAATTATAAGTTCACAAGATGCATTACTCTTAAAATCAAATAAGTAATAATGAAACTCACAAAGGTATTAAGTGTTTAAGTTAATTTGGTGGCCAATAACTTTTGTTATATAACTATTAGTGAATAATTTTGGTGTTAGAGAATGTCCTGTTTCTTTAAAAACTAATCATTAAAAATCAAATTGTAAATTTAGTTACAATTAGAGATGAATTCAAACCAATAAAAGCATTAGTTATGATAAAGTGTTCTTATTGATTCAATAACAATGTTTGTCAAATCCTTATACAACATTTGAAATTATGTTAATACTGGAGCTAAATACATCATATGCGTAAGATATATAATCACATACAACCTAGAAAATAAAGACAAAAATAAAAAATATTACACTTATAACAAAATTTGAGATTTTAATGAATTTTTGTATAAACTCACCTCTTGTGAGCAATAATGAATCTTATAGATAAGACTCTTATCCTAATATGCAAAAGATTTATGGAAAAAAAATTATTGTAACAATGCCTCTACCTTTTTATCAAGACTATACAGCTATAAGAAACATATAATTTAAATGTTCATTAATGAGTTGTATACTAATGAGATTGTGTTAAAGCTATAATTGAAATATTCATATTTGTATTAATGCATTAATAAAAATATTGACAAAATATTATGTTTAGCATTTGATATCCGCAGCTTCATCTTGTCATTACAATATGGATAATCAATGTAGGTGGTTGGGTCGGTCGTGCTAGGCCCAGCCCAAGCCTAGAATGGCATGTGGGCCGATCGACCCATTCCCAGGTGATGAGCTAAGCCCGGCAGGTATTCACTATATAAGTTCACTACCTCATCATGACGCAGGTATGACAGAAGAACCTTAATACTCTCTATTCACAGCCACCAAAACTATTACCAAAGAACTGACTTAAGTATCGAACGGGCCTACCGGCGATCAACCCCCGGTGTGCCTTCTATTGTTTTTGCAGGTATTTCCTAGCTAAAGTTAACTGAACTCATGGATCCAAACAACGGCGCCCAGCCTCAGCAAAATCATACTGAACCAGATGGCGTCCACCGTGGGGCCGGGCGTCAGAGCACCACGTCCAGAAGCACTCAGATAAGTCAGGCGGCAGCAACAAATCCTGATGTAGCCGCTGTCGCGACACTTGCACTACAACGAATGGGCTTGCGATTACCTGCCGCCCTTCCACCGACGCATCATGATCCCCAGATCCGTCCTTCATCACCCAAAACCCTAGCACAGACCAGCTGCCACCATTAAACCCAAATAACCAAACACAATCCTCGCATCCGAATGATCAGCCACCACCCCAAAACCGAGATCAAGAAGAGCAGAGCGTAGCCCTGGAGGATAACGCTGGAAACAATTCACACCCTAACATCCAACACCCCCTAAACTCAAACCCTCCTGCTCCACAACAAATCTCCCTCACCCAAAGACAAATAGAGGAAGCGGCTGATCTACTAAT
>JAOTBA010000205.1:31639598-31657110 GCA_025629845.1 Erythroxylum squamatum
GGATAAATTATATTAACTATCCAAACACAATATAGGCATCACAAAATGAGGAAAATTATCATACCACTCGCCTACGTTTGCCATTGTTTGAGAAACTTGGGCTAAGCCATGAGCTACCTCATTAGCAGAACGCCTAACATATTGAAAAACAACTTCACAATCAAGTTGAGAACTAAGTAAACGAGAACTAGAAATTAAATCACCAAAATCAGTTGCATCTGTATATTGCCGATTTGTAATTGCTTGAATAACAAGAAGGCAATCACTCTCAACAATAACCCTTTGCCAATTCTTACTCTCAATCCAACTAAGGGCCTCCTTTATGGCCACTGCTTCAGCAATCTTTGGTCGAAAAGCTCCATCAAATCTGTCAACCTTAAGCCCCAAAGCTGAACCCGAAAAATCTCTAGCAACAAAACCATACCGAATTTAGGAATCATCCACAGTTGTTGTAGCATCAATATTTTGCTTTAGCCACCCAAAGTTTGGTTTCCTCCATGTAATGACACCATCAGCAGCTCTTGCATTCTCAACCACCACCTGCACCTTCAACCAATCTTGATGGTACCGCAACGTTCTAGCCCAATCCGATAATGGAGCTGCAACTCTGAGCTTCCAAATAATATCATTTTGCACATTCCACACCTACCAGAACAAACTCAATGCTAAAGCCAAACCACTATCATTAAACAATCGGAAAATCCTACACAGCTAATCTTGAAAACTTGTCACTGCCGGCAAAAACCAACCCATATAAGAACACTGTCACACCTGCTTTGTGAAAGAACAATTAACAATTAAATGTAGTAAACTTTCCGCTGATTGACTGCAAAACGGGCACCATGGCGAGACATCAACCTTCTTTAATAACAAATTGTCTCGTAACGACAAAATATTATTAGAAGCCCTCCATACAAAATTACTCACTTGCGGGGACACTTTAAGTTTCCAAAGCTTCTTCCAAACCTGCTGCATCTCTGCATTACGTAGCTCTTGATCACCAATAGTGAGAACTTTGTAAGCCGACTTGACCGAGTAAAACCCTTTTTCCTCAAACATTCAAAACAAATCATCCTCTCCATCACCAGAAAGTGGGAGACTCAATATTAAACTACTATCACGTTGATTAAATACAACATTTATCAACTCTAAATTCCACCTACCATTAACCATCAAATCTTTAACAAAGAAAACACTATAACTTGTGTCAAAAGTGGTGGTAACAAATGGATTATCCACATCCTTTAACCATGGATCAGACCAAATTGTCACTTTATCCCCTCTACCAACCTTTCAACAAATGCCTCTTCTAATAATATCCTGACTTTCCCGAATGCTTCGCCATAGATAACTCGGATTTGCACCAAGAGGGGCTTCTAAAAATGATAAATTGGCATAGTAACATGCTTTGAGCAATCTCGCAACTAACGAATCAAGTTCCTTTATTAGCTTTCATCCTAATTTTCCCAAAAAAGCATGTTAAACTCTTTGAGATGTTTAAAAGCAAGACCACCAGCCGCTCTTAATCTACATAACCAGTCCCAATTCATCCAATGTATACCTTTCCTGTTATCCACAGTACCACCAAAGCCAACACATTATCCGCCAAGTTCCTTACACAATGACTTGGGGAATAAAAATAGCATCATTACATAATTCGGTATAGCTTGAAGAACTGTCTTCAATAATACTTCTTTACCCGACTTTGACAACTGCTTGACATTCCACGAAGTAAGTTTTTTCCAAACCCGATCCTTCACATATCCGAAAACTTCTTTCTTGTTACAACCAATAGTCATTGGAAGACCAAGATAACTGTCAAGATCATCCTGTTCCTGAACTTGCAATATTGAACATATATCCGATCTCACCACCAAATCCGTATAGTTAGATATATTTTCATTTATGTTTTGTATGGTTTAAAATTATATAATAATTAATATATTGTACTTTGCATATTGTTTAATATACTTTAAATAATATTTATATGCGTAAATAATTTTTATTACAAAATAAAATATATTTAAAATTAAAAGTACTTTTTATTTTTATGTTGTCAAACAATCTACTGTATGAAACTCTTTTAAAAAAGTTCTTTTTTAAATGACAGTCAAATAGTCAACTGGGCTTCTTAGAAAATTTCTTCTAAAAAAAGATCTATATAAAAAAACTCTACTGATAAAAGCTCTATTAATATAAGCCCCAATCAAACATAGGATAAGACTATAATTAAATGACATCTTATAGCATGGGCATATTGTATTTGAGTTGGAATCTCAACCTCTTGTGGTAAGCTGGTAGTTTGGATGTAATGTGGAGGCACTTACGGAGGGAGATGGGCACTGTGCCCCTAAAGTTATGAAAAAATTAAATATTTTTTTATTTTTAATATACATATATATATAAACGGAGTTATTTAGAGGTTAGTGGTACACTGACTCTTTAAAATTTAAAAAAATTAAATATGTGAACTCTTCTATCTTAAATTTCTAAGTACCTCACTGTGTGGAGGCGTTGCGAGTACGAATCTTTTGTGTAATATACCCCTATGCTATTTCAGTCGCTTAACCTTGCATTATACTAATAATTCGAACTTTTTTCCACGCAGGTGATGTACACTACCACCTGATCTAATGCTTGAGATAACGCTCTAAACTCAACTTCTCCGAATAGTCAACCCAACCAACAACAAAACGATCAGGTCCAATGAACCAACTTACGCTCGCTTTCACGTCGACACATTAGTCAATCTCTCTACACTGCGACCATTCCCTCCTGGGACCCCACTTCCGCCTCCAGTGGCCGTGTTTTAGATATCGGAGATGGCATTCTCGCAGTTCAGGCCATTGGACGACAAAATTTGATAAGAGTACATAAAGTGCACGCCTGCTTTGTCTGACGAGATTAGCAATAGGTTTGATGATTTGAGCATCAAAGAAGTTGGGGATGGGAATCTCAACTTCTTTTTTAATTGTTGGTTCTACTGGGTCTTTCGTTTTTAAGCAGGCAAGTGACAAAAATGGAGCTGGGTTTTCGATATTGTTGGTTGTCAATTGATTCCTTGTGTTGTAATCCTTGTGATTTTGTTCGCTGGCTTAGGAAAGGTGTTAAGTGGTATGATCAAAATCAGTGCATCGTGTTTGAAGTTAAAACTGGTGGGGGAGTTGTTACTGTTCTGCATTTGGATTTGGAGTTGGATATCCTAATAAACCATGGCTCTACCCTGATGTTTACTACAATAATGAAATATGGTTTTGGAGATTATTTTTGTGTAGTTGGTCCTATGTGGTCATCTTTGAGTGCAAGCCCTTCCATACGTAAGTTATATAGGAGAATCATGGCCAATAACCAGAAAAATGGTATCGGTGAGGCATATCTTCCCGAGATCTACAACAATCCTGAGCTTCAACTGCTTGTGCAGAAGAAATTCATGACAAATCTGCTTCATGACACCCTTGGATTTAAAATGATAAGGTGAGATGACGATTTTCCTGTTGACAGTTTTTTCTTTCCTTCTTTTTTTAATCTTTAGCCTACAATAGACATTATGGTCCGTTCTGTTTCTCCCATTTCTGAACTTTTCATTCACAGGCGGATTGTTGGAGTAGCGCATGTTGAAGATTTTGAATCAATTGCTGCGAAACGAGTCAAATTTGAGCGCCAAGAGTAGACCAATAAACGAAGGGAGTAGAGTGAGCAAGTCAATAGTTGACTTGGAGACGTATGACATTAAGAACTACCTTTGGGCATGACCGTTCTTTTAGCAGATTACAATAAATTAGATAGAAAACCATTGAAAAACTTACATTCAGAATTTATTTAGCTATAAATCATGCACATTAGATATGAAAACAGGATTCGTGGAACACTTAGTTTCCATACTTAGCCTTATAATCTCTCCAGAGCTGATCCACATTCTTTCCTAGCAGATCAACGAAATACTGATCACTATAACCAGTTCTCATCTTCATGTTAAGTTGAGCCACAAACCCATTACTGAGACTATTACAATAGTCCAGAAACCTAGCAGTAACATCATAACCTTGATCCCACCTATCACCTTGTCCTGGTTTCACCCAATGACTAGGAGCGTAATCTGCTTTCAACCTTACAAAATCAGCTATTCCTTCAATCAACCCTCCAGGTGCTTGGCCATTACCATTCCATTGCCATATGTGTGTCATTTCGTGGTAAAGTACCCCAGTGATTTCCCTTCTCACATCGCCACCGTAGCTCCCAATATAGTTTGCACTGACATGAATCTCGTTGTTAACAGCATAGGCCACACCAGTCATGTCATCAATGAACAAGCTCACCTTCTGCACATCTTTTCTGTCCGCCTGGTTATTTTGTTGAAATAGCCTCCATATAAAGTCAGTAGCAGCTGATAGTGTCTGCTTGCTATAATCATCACCGATCTCTCTGCTGAAGCGGACTCCACCGGCGGTTGTGGCTGCGTTGTTGGTGACCGAGTAGTCCACTGCATGGAGGCCTTGAAGCGTTGCTAGAGTTACTAAAAAGGAGAGGACAATTAGGATATGGTGAGACATGGTTGACTGCTTTTACCAGCTTTAATGTTTCTATGGGCGGGAGGAAATGTGTCATTGCACCATGATATATGAAGAGGCTCAGAGACGTATGAGTTGACCATTTCCAAGTTGTTTATTTATCAGAAGTTGGAGTTGGATGGACCTATCTAAGCGTACAATTTTCAACATTGACTAAGGCAATATTACGTTCAAACTTTTCATGCGGTCACAACCGCTCAATTTCGAAGCAAAGTCAGTCTGATTGTATGAATAGAAAGTAGGCAAGGAATCAACCACTCATTCGAAGGGGCAAGGGTTTTAATTCTTCGAAGACAGAGGCAAAAAAGGACACTAAATTTGACATCCTTGTTTGTCTGTTTATCCCTTGATTGGAATAAGTCGACGATTTTTAATTTAGCAATTGAGACAATGTGCTAGACAATTTTCCTTACGCTAAATTAATCGTCTCATTTTGGATTCTCTTTGAATTTTTATATATGGACTCAATCAATCACAAGAATTGTTTGGAGGCGGAAGAGAAGATTTATAACCAAAACATTTAACTAAAAATCTACTAATGGAGTTATCTTATTTGAAAACAAAATAACAAAAAAAATAAGCGAAGGTTTAATTTTTAGAATATAGCCTCTAATAAGAAATAAAACACTTAGTAAAGTTGGATCATGACATACCAACTCTAGTATTAACTCTATTTTTTTAACCCATATTTCAGTTAATAGAAGAATTGAGAAGTGGCTTAAATTCCTTTGTTATCATGGTTGGAGTTACTTCAAATATAAGAAAGTAGCTCAAGAATAAAATCAAGCTTGACTCTTAACTAGCTGCAAAAAGGTTTGGGTGGTTTTAAATCGGAACTAGTTTAATATAGATAGGCTTACTTTGAAGGAGAGAAACACAAAGATCCAAATGAGAAAGTGATTCCGAACAAAATTAAGAATACTTCTGAGTCATAATTTTGTGTAAATAAAGATTATTAAATGTTACAAGAAAAGAACTTATTTAGTGAACAACAAATGCTAGCGAAGTCCAAATAATTATTAAAATATAGAAATGAAGTAGTTTATGTTAATAATGACAGGCCCTTCCATACGTAAGTTATGTAGGAGAATCATGGCCAATAACTAGGGAGAGGGCATATTTTGAAGCTGTGGCACTCAAGGAGCATGGCATATTGTATCCTGAACATGGCATATTTTGACCGCATCTAAATAACTCAAACAATCTAAATAACTCACTTAATTTGAATTTCTTGTCACATTTTGGAAATGAACTAGTGCATAGTATTTATAGATACATAAGACACCTCTTTAAAACAATACAACTCTTAGAAAAAACATAAGATAGTAAATGCAAGATACATGCATAAGAAAAATACAATGAATCTCAAAATACACGAACCAAATAATGAATCAAGTTTAATTAAATGCTCCACTAATATAATTGCATTTTTTAACATCCTCCCATAAACTTGATTCTTCTTGGTAACTCCAATCTACGCATGCAGCTTAGCAAAATTTTCAAACTTCAATCCTTTGGTAAAAATGTCAACTATTTGACTATCAGTTCTCACATAAGAAAGCTCAACTTCTTTGTTCTCAACATACTCCCTTATGAAATGAAACTTTGTATCTATGCGCTTACTTCGATCATGGAACATATAATTCTTCCCCAATGCTATAACAAATTTGTTATCCATCAAAATAGAGGTAGCTCCATCTTGAGTCACATGTAGCATCTTCAACAACCTTCTTAACCAACTTGCATTATGTGATACAAGAAGTAGCTACAACATATTCGGCTTCACATGAAGATAAAGTCACAATAGGTTGTTTTTTAGAACTCCAAGTAAAAGCAGTGTCACCTATGAAAATTATAAACCCGCTTGTGCTCTTTCTATCATCAACATCACCTTGTTAAACTCTTCGAACATCTTTGAATTGTTGCCCGCGAAGATCAAGTCATCAACATATAGGCATACAAGAAGAATGTTTCAATTTCCACCTTCTTTGACATAAAGAGAATGTTCTTGGGACCTTTAATGAATCTATGGCTTTGGAAATACTTATCAATGCGGCTATACCAAAGCTCTTGGAGCTTGTTTCAAGCCATATAATGCCTTCTTTAACTTCAACATTTTATCTTCATGTCCTTTCACCAAGTACCCCAATGGTTGTTGGATAAACAACTCTTCCTCAAGGTAGCCATTCAAGAATGCCGATTTGACATCCATTTGATAAATCTTCCATTTCTTTTGTGTTTCTAAGGAAACGATAAATTGAATGGTCTCTAGTCGAGCCACAGGAGCAAACACCTCATCATAATCTACTCCATGTTATTGACTATAGCCTTTACCTTGTACCTCTCTACTTCTCCTTGAGCATTTCTTTTGACTTACTCATTTCACACCAATCTCCTTTTGCCCCTTTGGAAAAGTAAAAAGCTCCGATTTGTTATTCTTTTGAATTGCTTGAATCTCTTCATCCATTGCACATCTCCATTTCTTTTCTTATCTAGTTTTTTCAAAGTGTAGCGGCTCAAAACCGGTAAAAAGACAAAATAGTGTTGTATTTTCTACCATCTCCGTGGACTCATAAAGATCTCATAGACTCCTTCCTATAGAACCCTCTGATGAGCTTTGAGGAGGACTTTCATTTCTTATAGGATTGGATGATTGGGAAGGAGTATGAATATCTTCATGCCTGTCATGGTCAAACTCTCCAATCATAGGAAGTGAAACACTTTCTTCATTTTTAGAGACATCCTACTTCCACAAACTTTCTTCTTCAAAATCAACATCTCTACTAATTACAATCTTCCCAATGGTAGGATTAAAAAACTTATAGCACTTAGAATTAGAGCTATAGCTAATGAAGACATGTTTTTTACTTTTGTCATCTAACTTTGATCTCATCTCTTTATGCTATGCTTCCAAAAATTAGCAAATGAGAAACACTTGGCTTCTTACTGCTCCAAGCTTCTTGAGGAATCATCCCATGAACACTTCTAGTAGGGGATAAGTTAGACAAGTGACAACTTCAGCCCCAAACTCATTAGCATGCTCCTTGCCATGTTGAGAATAAATCTATTCTTACGTTCCACAACTCTATTTTGTTGCGAAGAGTATGGAATTGTAAGAAAATGACGAATGCCTTTAGTTTCACAAAATTTGTTGAACTCTAAGGAAGTGAATTCTCCCCCTCTATCCGTCCTTAAAGATTTGATGACAAATCCACTTTTATTTTCAACTTGGGCTTTGAACTTTTGGAAAACTTCAAAAGCTTCATCCTTCATATTAAAAAAATAAACCCAAATTTTGTGAGAAAAATCATCAATAAAGAGTAAGAAATAGTTTGCTTTACCATAAGAAGATGGCTTGATTAGGCCACAAATATCGGAAAGAACAAGTTGAAGTGGCTTGATGGTTCTCGTGGTGTAGTCCTTTAGAAAAGACTTTCTCACTTGCTTTCCCATAACAGACCCTTCACATAATTGATTGCGTTGAGTAATGAGAGGCAAACCATTCACCATATACTCCTTTGCTAATAATTTTAATCCTCTAAAATTTAGATGACCAAATGTCATATGCCAAAGCCAAGAGAAGTCTTTGACATATTTCTTTAAGCATTTTGGGTGATCAACATTGACATTGAGCTTGAACATTCTATTTTTTGACATAGGTACCCTTCCTATTAAGTTATGTGCTTCATCTCTCAAAGTGCAACAAGCATCTTTTAAATGGATATCAAATCCATTTTTCTAGCAATTATCCCATATTGAAGATATTTGCTTCCAAAGAAGGAACATAATAGACTTGTGAAATAAGTCTATGACCACCATTTTTTGTAAAGACAAAAATATCACCTTTGCCTTCAATTGAAACTTTTGAATCATTGCTAAAAACAATTTCTCCTTTTTTCTTCTTATCAAGTTCCATGAATAGCTCCTTATTTGTTAGCTCCGGATTTTTTTTAAAAAAATAAGCATGATTGAATTAATTTTGGAGTATTGCTAGATTAATTTTGTTAGAATTAATTAGCATACTAATGTGAGTAAGATGTTATGAGTTAGGTAAATTGAATTAATTGTTAGGGTGGTAAGAATGTATAAAGGGCATAGTTGGAAGATCACTTAAGTTGGAAAGATTTAAGGCATAAAGGGAAGGGCTTTTTGGTCATTGTAGCTTCATTAATTGATAGAAATAGGACTTGGCTTGTGTGGGATGGAGAAGAAACGAAATTAGAAGGAGAAGAGGGATAGAGAGTGTCGTGGAGAGGGAAAGAGAGGATAGAAAGAAGATTTGATTAGGTTTTGAATTTTCATGGTCTTAAGAGGAGATTTTGAAGTTTTTCTAAGAAGAAAAGAGCAAGAGAAGGTTTAGAGCTTTCATTTGAGCCAAGCAACAAATTGATTGGTGAAGGTTTGAGGTAAGTGTATGTCTAACCTTTTGGATTTTGGAAGGGGTTTGGTTCAACGGTTTTAGGAAATGCATGGGTATGAGTTTTCTAGAATCAATTTCATGCATTGGATTCTTTGGGTTTGTCAATTCGGACGTCTATTGATTTGGGATTTTTGTGAATGTTGAAGAAAGTCAAGAGGGGGAAGAAGAGCAAGAGGGGACCATTTTTGAGCAACTTTTCAAGCAAAAGGAACTAAGGTGGATTTCATTTTTATGATTGAGTTAATGAGCCATAAATGTTTTTCAAAATAAATGGAATTTAATGACTTTCCAACTACCCTACAAATGTGCCTTTATTGTTTTCTAAATTCTTGAGAATATGCCATATGTGGTTGGTTGTAAATTTTGGGAATAACTTCAAATTGCTTCGAAATTTATGCTTGTGGTTGAATGAGTTATGAAATGGTTTGATGCCTGTGTTTGAATGAGTTATGAAATGGCTTGGTGCTTGTGTTGGAATGAGATATGAAATGGTTTGATGCTTGTGTTGGAATGAGATATGAAATGGCTTGATGCTTGTGTTGGAATGAGTTATGAAATGACTTTGATGCTTGTGTTTGGGTGAATTGTGAAATGATGATGTAAAATGCATATGAAATAGGTCATGCTTATGAAAAGCAAGTTTTGAAATGTGCCATGTGGGCAAATAGATTTTCAGTTCATGAATTACATGTTATGTGAGTTTGGTAGTCCATCCAAGAATTGTCACGTGCATGTTGACCAAGATATAGGCTTCTCCTGCCCGCCCGTTAGTGGCACGGAGCTCCTTTATGGACTCCCTTAAGAATTTATGACTACATAGGACCATTAAATGAAATTGTGTATTTCGTCATGTTTATGGAACTACCCAAACCATTATTATTTGATTATGTGTTATTTGCATTGACAAGTTTGATGAATGCTTGATTTATGTGAGTTGTGAATTGGTTTGATATGTTGAGAAGTTTAGAAATATATGTTGCATGAATTTCAATGTGAATATTGCCATGGAAAGGAAAAATTCAAAGGTTTTTGCTTGTTACCGATTATAAAACTGTTACCCACGAGCGTTAAGCTCACCCCTAATTCCTTCCCATCCGCAGGCGATGAGCAACGTTTCGAGTGATCGAGTAAATCGTCAAGGCATCACTCCATTTGGGCATATTTTGTTCTTTTGAAGTTAGATTTTGTAAAAACAATGCTTTAGTTGCATTTTGAGAAAACATTATTTTTGGCAAAGTTTGTATTTTGGATTATATTGTAAAGTGGCTCGAAATGCCTACTAAAGCGTTGTAAAACTCTTCATTTGATATGAATGAAATACTTACACATTATGGTGGTTTATGGCATTTCATGTTGTTGCATTGCAAATTCTAAGTTTTCATTGGGGTAGGATTTTTGTGTTTTGACTTTGAGGGAAATTATGCACTAATCTTGGGTGAATTTGGCCAAGTTGTCTTCATAGAAGTTGTAACTTGTCCTTTTAGCTTTCCAACGATACCAAGTTTGCAATTTTTCGATTTCAGATAATTGGGCTTCGGAAACGGGGCCTAACATATGTCCCAATTTAGTTCATGAAAAGATAAAGAAAGCCAGCAATAAATAATAAAGAAAACAAGATAAATGAGTTCTCATGGATCTTAAATCTTAATGAGGCTTTTTGCCTTTCTCCAAGGTTGCTTCCTTTTTAACATGTTCTTGACTACCCTCTGGTAGTCTTCTTATCCTCTAGTCATTCTCTTGCCACTCTTTAGCCTCTTGAACAGCTCTCTCTTTTTATCTGAAGAAAACCTTAAGCCAACACAAGTATAACATAGACCTGTGTTGGTCTTGTGGTCTTCACAACCACTAGAAACCTAATTTATATAAAGATCGCCATCAATATAGGTCATTAACATAGTACTATGTTAGCCTTGTATTGGCTTTGTAGCTCCTCTTTTAGGCATCCAAGAGTTCACGTTAGGAAAATGGGTCTAAAGACTATGAATATAGGTTTGTGTTTGGACTATGTTCCTTCAGGTTCCAAGTTATCAAAGAAGTTGAATGTCCCTATGGCCTATAGATGGTTGAACACAAGCCTGTGTTAGTTTCCTATTTAGGAACATACGTCCATTTTTTACTCAAGTTATTTTTAAGACAAGTTTCTCCAAGAACCAAAATGCTTTAATAGGTTACATGGGGTTTAAACATAGTCTTGTGTTTATTTTATGTTTAGAATATAGGTTTATATTCAACTTGTGTTCAACTAAAGTCACTCTAAAACTCCTCTAAATTGGCTTTAACTTTCCCTAATTCATTTTTTTCTTCATTATAGAGTTAAAATAAGGCCGATCAATAACTTATAAATCACAATAAGTACCAAATCCTATAGCAATCATCCAAAAATAGGTTAAATGCTCTCAAAATCATGCCAAAAACATAACTTAGTACTTATAAAAAATGGGTGTGTCTTAGGTCGTGTTGAATAATATAATTCAACACATACTTGATTTTTGAACTTTTCATTGACTCATTTCTTTGATAGTTCATCTATAATACTCTTCAAAGTTTCTCCTTAAGCTCATAAGTGTTCTTTTTATATTCATAAATAAAAAATGTAAAAACAAAAGTATAAAATGCCTAATACAAGAAACTAAAGCAATAGATAAACTTATTAATAAAAAATCATATTAAATGCCAAATAAAAATTAAAAAATTTCCATAATACCAAAAATAAATTTGAACAAACTTAACAAGAAATTAAATTTGTGATTGAGTTACCTCCCAAAAATAACTTCTTTACAAATATTAATTAGACTCCTTCTCATACTAGATTAATTATCAAAACAATGTGATTGCTCCATTCTTCATCATTGTAAGGTGTTTCATGTAACAGGTTATCATCCCTCATATCCCAGACCTCACGTCTCAAAGGGACTTCTACTGGGATGTTATTATTATTATCATCCCTTATATGAAGCTTTTTTCTGTAATCTTGCCTTCATCTTTATTTATTTTAACCTTTCCACTTCTTCTTTAATGATTTCTTACAAAGTATTAACATAGTTAAATTTTCTTGAGTCTCTAATAAGCATAAATGGCATCTGTTATTTAAGAACACAAGTTCTTCATTTCTAACACTAAGTATCAGTTCACTTTCCCTAACATTGATTATTGCACCTATTGTAGCTAGAAATAGTCTACCAAGGATTAGTAACTTTTCCTCTTCTACTTTAATATTCAGAATATATAAATATATTGGGAATATATAACTATCAATTTTCACTATCATATTCTCCTTAATAAGTTTACAACTTTTTGTTAAATTATCAACAATATATATCACTCTCCTTATTAGTTCCAATTTACCTAATCTCAATTTTATTATAGCATATGATATTACATTAATAGTTACTCATAAATTCATTAATGCGGTATTAACATAAATATCATCAATTATGCATGAAATTTTAAAAGTAGTATAATGTCTTAGAAGAATTCAATAATGCCTTCATTTGATTTTTACTTTGTAACTTTTTCTTAGGGTCCTCCTACCTTTATGTCTTCTTCCTTCTTAGTAGTGGTAAACTCCTCACCTTTTAGGGTAATGTTCTTCAAATGTTCATTAGGGTAGGACCCTAAGTTTCTAAGCAAGGTGACTTACACTCTCTCTATTATCACCTTTTGACCTATTTGAACTTTAAAGTTCCTTATTTCAGCTTAATGATTTTAAATTTTAAAAGCAATTACTTATATAAATTCTCTCGATATATCTTTTACACTCAGTTGTTTCTTTTTCTAAATAGACTAAAAACCTAGTAGCGGTTGTCTTTGAGATTGCTAAATCGTTTAGGAGAAATTTAAATGAGTCTTATTATAATGTTTTTCTACATTTAAAAGATTTCCATAAAATCAACTTGCTCTAGTATGGAACTTCATGTTTAGATGCCCTCCCTCATTAAATTAATAGCATATAAATTGAGATGTTCTTAATGGAGAACTCATATTGCCTAGTTTTCTTTCTATCACCTCTATTTGAGATATTAGTGTACTCATATCATCTATATTATGGATTCTGGCGAATATGTTTGTTCTCACCTTTTCTGACTATCATTGCTCTTATAATAAATTTTAGGTAACCTATGGAATTTTATTATTTAACATTCCTCTCTTTTTAGTATCTATTGTCTTTTAGAATTTATCAAAAAAATTAAATAATGTTTAGACTTGCATCCATATTGGAAGACCATGGTATGGGCACTTTCTTAACATATCTTTAATCTGTATCTCTAATATGTTTCTATAAAGTGTCATTGTCAAATTGCTAAAAGGAAGAGATATCATTCCTTAACTTTACTATCTTAGATAGTGGAAATTACTTGGCAAGGAAAACTAATGTGAACAATAATGCTTTCAACTATTGGTTAGTCTA
Source organism: Erythroxylum squamatum (assembly GCA_025629845.1). Classification (NCBI taxonomy): domain Eukaryota; kingdom Viridiplantae; phylum Streptophyta; class Magnoliopsida; order Malpighiales; family Erythroxylaceae; genus Erythroxylum; species Erythroxylum squamatum. Next base: position 31,652,995 of record JAOTBA010000205.1, read on the forward strand.
ATCCCTCAGTGTAAGTCTGACAACTTAATCTTTGATCACCCTATTAATCTTGAATATGTCACAATTGTTTGAGAAGTAGGTAATTTTTGTATTTGTATACTCGTCAAGTAATCCATTAAATTGTACATTCTATTATCACATTCAAGTTTTATTAGGCTTAATATTAGAATAGAGCACTGATCTCTAGCCTTATTGTGCTCGACTATATTCCCAAGAGAATGGCATAGCATATTTCACTATAACTCTCCTTCCTTCTTCCGTTTTTAATAAAATATTTCCGATGTATTTCTAATTTCTTACTTGTTCCATTCCCTTTGATTCTAAAATAAGGTTCTATCGAATTCTGGATCTTTTTAAGAAATACAAACTATCAACTTCTTATCATACACTAAAATTTCCCTTAAAATCAAAGAAAACATATAAAATAAAATAAAAATATGAAGAAAACTAAGATAAAGTATTCATAAAATAAAACATGAAGTAAGAAAACAAATATATAAAACTAAAAAAATAGTTAAAAGGTTTTCTATAATTAGTTGCTTTCCTTGTAACATTGCGAAAAACTTAGTGAATGAGCTAATAATTTGTTATTTTATGTGTTAATGCTATTAAAACTTTTCCTTGTCATTCACTACTAGGCAATTGCACTTGTCACGAAGAAGTAATGTGAATTAGAAAGCCTAACACTATTAACTAGTCTAAACATAATAATTAAAAAGATAATTTTTTGAGTTTTGAATTGTAAAATATAAAATAAAACTAGACCTAAACCTAAACCTAACTACATTTAGATGAGTGCTTCCTTTAGTAGTACTTTTGACTTTATAATTTAACTAACTTAGATTAGATAGAGTCTTTGGATTAATAGGATTTCCAACACATTGGAACTACACTCTCTCACTTCAATCGTCTACTCCATCATTGGTTGACTTATATTTCCATTATTATTTCTAACACTTTTTTCAGTATATTATACTTTATGATGTCCCATAAAAGGTCTTACCCTAACACTAGAAAGATCACGTAGGTCTCTTTTAAGCATCTTATTTGTCTCCCTCTACCTAAGCTACAGTCTACTCATAAGCGTGCCTTTTTAAGTCATCTACAAGCGCATTTAGATCCAATTTAAACATTGGTATGAATAAATCAATATTAAAATCAGTCAAAGATAGCTTAAAGAATTATATCTCATATTATAAATTATTTCATATAAAATAACCATTATGAATTTTTGTTTCTAAATGTAGAAAAGTGTTTAGTCACAAAATATGCTCAAAATAACAAAATCAAAAGATAAAAATACCAAAGTCATGGTAAAGTAGATCTGGATGAACTCTAGGTTTCATCAATAGCTAGTTCTATTGGGATGAGGTTTGGATCTTGATTATCAATTAAAAATGCTTAGAATAGATTTCTCAAAGGTTGGAAAAGCCTTATAATGACTAACTCTATCTTTTGGACAAAAAAAGATGTGTCTATTGTGTGCTTTCTCCAAAAAAAAGTCCCATAAAATTACGATTTTTACACATAAATACACTTTAATCTATTTAGAGTAAAGTCTAAAACCTAAATCGTAGACCTCATTATTTAATCTAGGTAATGGATGTGATCTTTAACACGTTTATCTCCAAACTGGGGATCTTTCTGTTTCTTAGAGATTAATACATAACCTTTAGCACGATTTTGTCTCTAAACCATGGGCGTAGGTCAGATTGTGTCTATAAACCGTGAGCTGAATTATGGATCTTATTGTACTTAATCGTTTTAGGGCATAAACTACTACACGGGCATGAGCCAAACTGTATTCTTCTAAAAATTATAAATCTTTTCATATTTTTGTTTTAAATGACCTTTAATTATTGAATATGTGCAAATTTCATACTTACCAATGTTATTCTTAAAGTATCACTACATTTATTAGACTTGTTAACGTGAAGATCTTTTTTGCTTACTTTAAGGTTTGAAATTTGATATGGGTATGGATTAAGACCATTCGAGGAAAAACACATTCCTCAACCATAGATAGGTCCTCATCCAATGGATAAGATCATTATCATTCATTAATCCGAAAGAACGGTTAGGAGAGGTTTAGTTTGTACTTTTCATCAATGGATGGGATTCCTGAATCCATTCTAAGCAAACTTTTCACTACAAGAAAAGCGGGAAATAGCAACAAAAAATTATTGACAAAAAAGAAACCGTTGCAAATTACTTACGAAAATTTGTCGAGAAAATTTTCGTTTAGCGGCAGTACTAATATCCATCGCTAAACACGAAGGAAAATTATGCCGGCAAAATTTGCGACGGACTTAACCAACGGTATCAAATTTTCGTCGACAAAAAAGGCAGGAATTGTTGGCAATATTTAAAAGTTTTGAGTTTACCGACGAAAATTGTCTGTCAGTAAATTGTGTCTGTAAGTTTTCAAGTTAAACATCATCGACATCTTCCACCCACCCCCTCACCTGCGTCTTCTTTTTCCTTCTTCCTATTGCGTCTCAACAAATGGCGTCGTTTTCATTAACTTTAAACTCACCCGACATCTTCCCCCCTCCCCCCCCCCCACATTGTGTCTTCTTCTTCCTTCTTCCTGTTGTGTCTCCTCTCGTCAACGTTGTCTTCTCTCCAGTTTCTCTGTTGTTGGCATTGTCTTCCTACTACGTCTTCTGCTTGTCGAAGTTATCTTCTCCGGCAATTATCGTTGTGTCCTTCGATGGAGGTATTTTCATATATTGGATGAAATTTATATTTGGGTATTTGATTACTTTCGTTTATTTGTGTATTTTGTGATTGGAAAACAACTTTAAGGTATAAATGTTAGTGATAGAAGGGACAAGATGTGATTTTAGTTAGGATGTTGGGATAAATTTATGATGCATGTAAGGTGTTTGATGAAATGTTTGTTCTTTTAAAAATGATTTCAGTTCTTTATTTTAAGTTCTCCATGCATTTCATTATTCTGAGAAAAATAAATTGTAGATCTACCAACTTACATACAGATGAAGGAATAGAACCATTCAAATGATTGTCAGAAAGATGCAAATTACAAAGTTTTGATATTAGACCATTAATATTTTTTGGTATAGACTTTGAAAAATAAATTGTTTTACAGATCTAGTTAATTTACAATTATAGACCATAATCTAAGATTACCCTCGAAGCCATTAGAACACAAGTAAAAGACTTCTAATTTTGAAAACTGCAGCTTTTATGGAAGCTTTCATAAAATATGGTTATTAGATATATCTGAAGTGATCAATTTAAAGATAGTTTTGGCAATCATTCTTTTAGTATACTATATGATATTTCAATATTCTTAAAGGTTACTTGAGTAAGTTTACTTTGAACTTGAAGCCACATACCAAAAGAACCCAACTAAAAATTCTCAATGAAGATGTATTCCAGTCTAAAAGGAGGTATCCCTTAGTCACTGTTAATGGGCATTTTGTATTAATTTTAGATACATAATCTGCTAAACTCTTATCCATTTAATGTTTAAATTGCACTAATTAAGAGTTATTTATTTTAATTTTAGGCACACATTAGATTTGGAACCTTTAAAAGCCTAAAGCAAGAAAAGCTCTAAGAGGAAGCAAGGCTAAAAAAGTTAATGTTTGGGTCAAGAAAAATGAGGCTTTTTGTGTGAGGAGGGGTTAAAAAGTGTACAAGAGGAGTGGGACAAAAGACACCTGGGTGGACATTGAATAGAGAGAAAACAAAAGAATAAAGTGGCGGCAGCAGAGAGAGAGACAAAGTGAGTGTGCTTATTTGATAAAGGTGGATTAAAAACCTGGATAAACATTGAACATGGAGAAAAGAAAAGAAAGTTGGTGGCGCAGAAGGAAAGGAGCAAACGTGAGTGTGCGTGAAGAAGAGTGGGACCAAAACACCTGGAGGGCCATTGAATACATATTCAATACAGAGAAAAGAAGAAGTAGTTGTGCGTGAATAGGAGGAGAAGGCTGGCAGCAGCTGTGCTTGAATAGGAGGAGAAGCGTGAGCAGCAGCTGTGCATAAATAGGAGAAGACAGCGTGGTTGTGCGTGAATAGGAGGAGATAGCAAGGTTTAATTGTCACATCAATATATTGGGATGAAGGAAGAGGTTGGTGGTGGCA
>JAOTBA010000205.1:31662761-31677997 GCA_025629845.1 Erythroxylum squamatum
CGCAAAAATTACAATTAGGAGTCAAAAAGTGCATTAACAATCATGAAAATGCAGCCAATTAATAATATAAACTTGGGTTCAATCACACCCACAAAAATCCCCAAGACCTGTCGGCTTCAACCCAAGCTTCTTTCAAACTTTTTGGGATATAGTGGGACCGGAGGTCACTAATGAGTGTTTAAAGTGCCTAAATGGAAACGCTCTGATGCCTGGACAGAACCGAACAAATGTGATTCTTATCCCAAAAAAGAAAACTCCAGAGACAATTTCCGATCTGCGTCCCATCTCTTTGAGCAATGTCACTGATCGAGTTGTCTGTAAGGCGATGGCGAACAAATTAAAATTAATTCTTCCACAGGTCATTACCGATACCCAAAGTGCCTTCATCCCTAACCGACTGATTACGGATAACATAATTCTGGCCTATGAAGCATTTCATTCACTCAAACGGAAAAATCAAGGTAGTCTTGGCTTCCTTGCTCTTAAAACGGACATAAGCAAAGCATACAATAGAATTGAATGGACATACCTGAGGTTAATCATGCTGAAGTTGGGTTTTGATGAGTTATGGGTTACCAGAATTATGAGGATAGTCACTTCTGTCTCATATTATTTTATTCGTGGATCTGAAGAGCATGGCCCTTTAATTCCTGGTAGGGGGTTACGTCAAGGCAATCCCCTTTCACCATACCTTTTTATTCTTTGTACAGAAGGTTTATCAACCATTTTATCTAAATATCAAGCACAAGGTCGTATTCACGGGGCTCTGGTTGCAAGAGGGGCCATTCCAATGTCTCATCTTTTCTTTGCCGATGATGCTCTTTTCTTTACTCGAGCTACAAGAAAAGAGGCATTACACTGAAAGAGTGTTTACATCTTTATGAGACAGCCTCAAGCCAAAAAATCAATCTCTCAAAATTCAAGGTGTCTTTTACTCCTAATACAGAAGCAACTATCCGAAGTTCGGTTTGTCAGATTTTGGGGGTTAATGAGCAGGAAGGTCATACTAGCTACTTGGGAATGCCATCTATTATAGGACGAAATAAGAGACAAGTTTTTCAGTATGTAGTGAAAAAATTAACAAAGAGATTGCAGGGATGGAAAGCCAAATTATTGTCAAAAGCTGGAAAGGACGATCTATTGAGAACAGTGGCGCAAGCAATGCCAAACTACATCATGTCCCTTTTTTTACTACCAGTAGACATATGTAAGGACTTGGAAACTTTAATGAATAGTTTCTTTTCGCACAATGGAGGTAGGGATAACAACGGTATCAAATGGCTTTGGTGGAGACGTCTCGCCGTTCCCAAGGTTCATGGAGGCTTAGGTTATCGTGACTTGCGACAATTTAACCTTGCTTTATTAGCAAAACAAGGATGAAGATTGATTAAATATCCCAATTCCTTTGCCGCAAAAATTTTGAAGGCCAGATATTTCCCAAACTCTGAGTTTTTCACAGCACCCCTCGGCAACAATCCAAGCCAGATTTGGCGAAGTATATGTCAAGCACAGCCTATCTTAATGCAAGGATGTCAACGACGTGTTGGTAATGGTGCTACCATCAATATCTGGCGAGATTCATGGTTGATGGATGATAGAGAACCTACTATTCAGACGGAATATTTGGAAGATTGAAACTTGAATATGGTTGCTGATCTCATGATAGGACGACAATGGAATGAACCGTTGATCTGCAACTCCTTTAGCTCACGAGATGCAGCGCTCATTCTACAAATTCCACTGGGTCTCTTGATTATTGCGGATGATTGGGTATGGACAAAAAACAGGAAAGGTGAATACCAAGTCAAAGATGGATACAGACTCAGCACTGAGATGGCTAATGAAAATTTTCTAGTTGCTGGATTCCCATGGGAAAAGATCTGGAAAGTTCAAGCCCCAGGTAAAGTACAGATTCTTATTTGGCATATTCTACGCAATATCCTTCCATGCAGAACCACCTTGAGAGGACGACATACGCTTTTGGATGATATATGTCCTATTTGCCTTAAGGTGCCAGAAACGACGTTACATGTTTTTTACAACTGTGATTTTGCGCAATCAGTTTGGCTGCTTTCGAATGTGGGATGACATGCTATTTCTTCTCTGCAGGAATGGCTTATGAGTGTGGTTACGTCCTTCTCACAAACACATCAGGAGGAGATTTTTATGATTATATAGAGTCTGTGTCTGTATCAAAATAACGTAGTGTGGTCGTCGCGAGCTCACCCCCATCTTTACATACTAAGCCGAGCACGGACGACTCTCTCTGAATGGAAGGCAGCAAAGACGTCAACTGCTATCAACATCACACGAACGCCATGCCCTCCAGTGCATTGGGTAGCTTCAGCTCCAAACCAATTTAAATGTAACGTTGACATTGCTTTGTTGGAAGGTGGGAATTATGGTCTTGGTATGGTTATCCGCAACTCTCAAGGGCGCAATTGTGTTGGTAAATTGCTGAAGCTTCCAGGTTGGAGAGATCCACAAATTGGCGAAGCACTTTGCTTTCGGGAAGCTTTGAGCTGGATCAAATCTTTATCTTTTTACCCCATATGCATGGAAACGAACTGTCAGATTGTTACACAATTTTTGGCTTCTACACATATTTCTTACTTCTCAGTGATTATTCAGGATTGTAAAGCTCTCCTTCATGAGCTATCGTCGGTCTCTTTTGCGTTTGTTAGAAAACCAGCGAATCAAGTTGCTCATACCATAGCTAGGGCAGCTAATTCTATGACTGGTTTCAAGTGGGGGGTTATGCCCTCCTTCTTTTTTGTATGATGCTTTAACATTGGATTTCAATAATATGCGCTGAGCACATTCGTTATTGTTTAAAAAATAATAATTTGTTATTTAATTGCATACATATATAGGTTACATCCCGTCTTTTTTACGTATACCTTTTGGTTTAACTTAGTTCTTTTCTTTTTACATTATCCTCATTTTCTCTTTTTCTTTTTGATCGAAGTGTATAAATTAACTCTTGTTGGGTTATGGATTTAAATTACAAAGACTAGAAAAGAAAAATGAAAATACCGTACATGGGGAAGTAACAATAAATGCATTAAAAAGAGATCGGTCCATTCAATTTGCAATTTCATTCATCAGAAGGTTTTGAATGGGAAAAGTACATTTGAAACCTTGTTAGCCAAATAAAAAGGGAAAGAATACAGATGACTCATACGTAATGTTTCCTGGTAAGTAGAGTCCATTACACTTTGACGGGTCATTCTAATTTCGATTACTTAAATACACGTATGTTTCATGATAAGTAGAGAGTCCGTTACACTTTGATGGGTCATTCTAATTTCGAATACTTGAATACACGTCCAAGCCAGTCGAAGCCTACTCAATGGCAGTATGCTTCACTTCCTAAGAAGAACGTATAAGCCATCGTATACTCAACAAACGGAAAACAAAAAGGATAATGAAAAAAAAGGGACCTGTAAGGTATACTTATGACAATTGAAAGGTAGAACTTAATCTGAAGAGATGAATAAATCTGTATAAAGGACTCGATTCACCTTACTAATGACCGCGTCCCCGATTGCTTGGTCCGGAGTAGGCCTTATTTATGATAGTCATAGCGCTCAAAATCTGAGAAGAATGGCGGAGGTCTCTAAGAGTCCTCGTACCCTCAACGTGCATGGAGTTGTAGGAGATCAAAAGGAAAAAAGTAACAATGGAGACAGCATTAAAAACCAATTGAATAGAACTATGTGACCTCATGATCATATTCTTCCTTCTCTTTTATGCTCTGCTCACCAAATGTGTAAACAGTATTTCCAAGAGAGCTGGCGATAGTTACAGTTCTTGACTCGTAACTGTAAGTAGAGCTATATTTTGAGGAACTAGTTGGTGGGTTTTGAGATGGTATGGTATGGAAGTGATGACAGAGAATGTGGGACGATTTACATATATGTATATATATACACAGGCTACCTGGGGATGGGTAAGAGAAGAAATTGCTATGAAATTGCGTAGTTGACAGGGAAGAATAAATTGCGGGCTGGCATGGGAAGAGAAACGTTGGATTTTCTTCCTTGTTGAATATGGAGTTTGATCAAAAGCACAGTACGCCATGGTTTGACTATAGACACAAATAATCCACATTGCTGGATATTTTCTACATTTATTCTGTTTTTTTTTTTTTTTTTGTAGCGATTGATCAACTTGTGGCAGGACAAAATGATGTTATATTTATCACTTGACCTAATTGGCTTCACTAGGAATATAATACAAAGAGTTTACATTTCGATTCATGTATATGATCTCTTTAAGTACAATATTGGTTGTAAAAGGAGTGCAATAGCGTGTTCCCTTTTGCTCAAATCAGTTTCCTTAGTTTCATTCACATGGAATTTCCTGGATCGAATAGGAGCACCCCATGTTAGCATTTCTTTTTGTTCCCCGGAAACAAAAAAGTGCCTTTCATGAGATGACTAACTTACAATACTCACTAACCATGGCTTGGATGTACGAACCACGAAAATGCACTATCCAGTGTTTACCACTCGCTGTTAAAAGTCAAGAGGATCGGCCACTATATTCTCGCTAAAGGAAGAAGACCAAGCAATATTACTAGAACTGGCATGTTCAAATAGTATTTGTGACCCGTTATTTGGTCAGGAAGTTGAACTAAATGAACAGAAACACGACGTAAGCGATTACAAGTCCACTCGATTTACAATAGACAGTCAACTCAAGTAACGTAGATTTTACCACAGGATTCAAGAAAACGTGTTACTTCTACATTTATGACATTATAATATCTGCAAATATGGTTGAACAAGTCCGGTCTTGCCTATCGTATATATTATGTTGTGGATGGAGTGTCAATTGTTTGAATCTCCTTCAATGTGGGTCGAACTCGGCGGGCTATTAATGATGTAAAGGTTTCATACATTTCCAGTGTGGTTATTAGCATCAATTTGCCTCCATCCCTCAGCCTACGACATAGCTTACAAGACACCTTGTGAATTTTAATCCACAGATTGTAACCGTGAATAGAAGATATGATTTGGGGCTACCTTCCGCTTAAAATAACGATTGACTGAAAGACGTTAGTAAAAGAACAACAAATACACGCAATTAATTACAATCGAAAGCACGCTGACGTCCTTCCCCCCAGTCATTTACCAATCTTTGAAAATGTTATCATCTTAAACTTGATAGGTAAAATTGCCATTATTCTACCTTCAAGGCGTATTTTAGGTAGCTAAGTGGTATCAAGCCATCAAGTTTCAGCCTGGATCACCCCACATCGCTAGTTTGAATCCCAATTATGCAATTTGAGAATGGGACTCGTAGGCTATTAAGTCAGCATGGCTAAGTATCGCATCAACACAGTATGCACAATTAGAAGTCGTGGTGGTTGTATAAGTGATTTGGTACGCTTCTACCTCTCAGGCGTCTTTTGGGTAGCTCAATTGGTTGTATAAGTGATTTGGTGCGCTTCTACTCTCAAGGCGTCTTTTGGGTTAAAGAAAAGTTAAAAACGATGTCGTTTTTGAAGTAATGATCGGGCTATGGGCCAAACTGAGCCGACCACTTTTGGCCCATACCCACCCCTAGTACGGTCAACCTGGACCAAAATTGACATCCCTACCTTTCGTCCCTCTCAAAAAATAATTTTCTAATGTTGCATCTATTTACACTTCATTCTATTATAAACTATTTTATTCCATTCCATTAAAAACCTTACGTTCAATTAAACATACCTTAGCTATGAATTTAGGTTGTCCTTAGGTATTTAGATTTAGACTCAAACACAAGAATCATCTAGATAGTTATTGGAAAAATCATATAAATATTATTTACAAAATGTTAAATATTATTAATGAAAAAAATTCATGTGCAGTGTAAAAATAAATATTAAAATATACAGTAATTAGAACAAATAAAAATGTATAGTTATATTTAGTCTAACTTAATTATAAATATCCATTCAATCTTATTTCAAAAATTAAAAAAATTCAAACATCAAGGATCCAATCTTATAAGTTCTAAATTACAATTTGACATTTATAACTTATAATTAGTGACTGAGTAATTTGACGATAACTTATATTTTTATTCATTATAATATTATGTTGTGTCATATTTTTTATCAATATTAATTGATCTATGATCCTACTCTATCTACCTAATTATTATAACAAGTAGTATTAGAGCATAATAAGAGTATGTACATCTAGTTTTTATATCATTTGTTGTTTCCATTATAAGTGGATCCTCTATGATGATAAAAAATAAATTAGATAATTATTTGCTCTGTAAAAGTACTAAGTACCAATTAAGTATAATTATTGTTTACGTGAAATAATGAGATTTATAATAGCCAAATTTAATATTGAGAAGATCAATGGGAATTATTTCTTATTGTGAAAGCTAAAATGAAAGTTATTCTCACAAAAGTTAACAAATATACAACTATTAGAGGAAGATATGATGTTAAATGGAATGAAATGGACTTAAATGTTGTTATAAATCTTCATCTAATTTTAGTTAATGAAGTTGCCAAGTGTAAATGAGAAGAAACTAGTTTAAGAGATATAAGACTAGCTCACAAAGTTGTATGATTTCAAGTCACTCAATAATAAAATTTTTCTTAACAAAACACTTTACAATATTTAGATGTCAGAATCGAATTTAATAACTAAACACATTAATAATTTGACTACTATGTTCTCTCAGCCTACATTGTTAGGCTATAAAATAAAGTTACATAAACGTGATGAGCTTCCACTTTAGAGTTTACCTTATTTATATGATCAACTTATTATAAACTTAACTAATAATCTTCTTACAGACTACCTAATGTTTGATGATACTGTAGTTGTGATCTAGAGGAAGAAAGTTGGCACAAGAATAAGGAAAACAAGTAGTTTAGTTCATAACAAGTTGAAGCCTTGATAGTGACAAAAGGGAAATCAATGAAACATGGCTAAATGAGAGCCTAAATTATGGTTGACCAAAATAAAAAATTATAAAGAAACTAAAATGTTTCAATTGTCATAAGAAAGGTAACTTGAAAAAGGATTTTGGGAATTTAAACAAACAAAATTCAGTCGTCAAATAAAATTTACAAGTACTTCAAATGATGGCAATGCTTTATAATTTGAAGTGGGAAAAGAAGGAAGTTGCTACTTGATGTATAATTCTGACTCAGAAGATAATTTTCATATGACCTCTAGAAAAGAATGATTATGTCATTATGAACCTATCTAATCAGGATTTATAAACATTGTGACAATTATAATTTAAAAATTATTGATATTGGAATCATCAAGTTAAAGGTGAATGAAGGCATAATCATGTACTCTTGAGGAGATACGACTTGTGGAGGGTTTGAAGAAGATTTTTGTCTCTAGGATAACTAGATAATTTGGCATACAAAATAGAAATTGTCAATAAGATTTTGAAGGTAGCTTAATATGTGTTTGTAATTATAAAGGGAGAAAAGATATGTGCTAACTTGTTCAAGTTAAAAGAAGAAACATCACTAAAACTAGAGAATCAATCGTTTCAAGTAGTCCAAGTGAAAGATTTTTCATATTATGACATCACAAATTTAGAAATATATCTAAAAAAAGGAATAAAGATTCTTACTAAGAAAATGATACTCTTTGAGCCTATAAAGGTATTACTACCCTTTTATAAGCATTATGTTACAAATAAACAAACTTGTATAAAATTTAATAAATAAGATTGCTTTAGAATTGATTCGCTCTGATGTATGGCAAACACCAATCCTTTACATAGGAGGAACAAAGTAATTTGTTTCTTTCATTGATAATTATTGGAAAGCATATATGTTACAGTCGACGCTCCTCGGAATCACTATTGGAAAGCTAATGGAAGCTGACTTGAAAATTAAAGTTGATGATAGTCAAACCTTACTGAGTAAGTCCATACCATCCTGCGACACCTAATGACATGCTTATAGAATATACAATTTATATTATTATGAACACACATATATGATGCATGACAAATCATATAGTTGTAAGGCTCCCTTAATCCATAGGGACTACAGGGAGCTAAGCATCACCAATAGACTTGCCCTCACTCAATACTCTAAAGTCACAACCATATCAATAATATATATATCAAACTAGGACTCGACTAGGATCCAAACATCAACTAAGATCAGTCCATATCATTTCTTAATATCATATCATAATTATCTTTTGTAATCAGACCAGTGCATACCTGGTCCTGATGCATACCCACCAGGTACCACGTCCTACAAATTTCTTCCTCCTCCACGGTCACAATTAGACACATCCACAAACAATTTAAATATCAACCATGAAATTTCACAAAATGAGCCCTTAGTCATGTAAAAACCATCATAAATGCATGCAATATTTCATAGGTACCTAAACTCGTATCCACATACTTATATATCACAGTATTATTCATATAGGAATCACGATAACAGCTATTCAAATCGTATATGTACATGTATATAATTATAGGTACTTATATATATGTATGTGTGTGTATGTGTGTATCATATCATATCATATCCATGTGCATAAAGATAGGGGCATCTATCGTGGCTTAACATGTCATCAATCATATAAATATGGAACTATAGTTAATAAAAGGTATAGATTCGGTATCGGTAGATAGATATGAACCTATTTAATTAATGTACTTGAAAAAAAAGAAAGGTAATAAATAATAAAACATATAACCCAAAAATGAGGTTCATGGGAAGTACCCTTCAACATAAAATAAAACACATTAGATTTACCTATCAAGTATGTAGGACTATAAGTAACACATTGATCAAATGTTCAAAGACAAAAGTAAATTGGTTTTACAATTTGGTGCAAGGTTCTCTAGAATAATAAGTTCTATATTCCCAATGATAACTTCTATGATAATTAATTCAGTTGATTTGCATATGGACTCAAACCTTCTAGCATTTCTTTCTTTCCAAATTGTTTGCTCACAAAGTCGTATAACTATTAAGTATATTTGTTTTCAGTCTTAGGAAGAGAATACTGTGTTGCTAGCTAGTGAATGATGCTAGAGATAGAATTATCTAAACTAGTCCAGAGGCACTTCTGCTTCAATTGTTCCTAAATAAGCTTAGTTGTTGAACACATAAAGAACATGTGATTTATGGATTCATCATGTACTGAACATAATGGAAAACATATGTTTATGTCAAGATAAAAGAGTTTGTCAGCAATATTGAGCCGGTTCCTTATGATGAGCTAAAGAAGAAAGGAAATCTTGGTGGTAGAACTTTATGCTAAATGATTCTATGCCAATCAACCTTTGGATTCCTCTGTCTGATCAGATCTATAGTGACCTTGTTTTTCAGTCTAGAAGTTGGTCGATCCTTCTAATAAAAAGTATTATAACTGGATGGATTTAGTGAATAGTAAGGTTACAGATGACTCAGGCTATTAGAGAACATCCAAAAGTTGTCATTAATGAAGGAATTGAGCTTAGTATGAAGGGGATCAGTGAGAGAGTTCCTTGATGAGTTTAGGAGGTGAATAAGTAGGCCTTGACTAGACCAATTGCCAAACCATAGAGTGATTAGTTCCCTATTTCCAATTTTACATGAAACGTCACCTTAGACTATGTTCCTTAAGTGAAGTAGTTGGTTTAACAAGTATGAATGTGAAGGACTCTTCTTCATCTCCCATATACATCTGCCTTTGAGAAAGTAGGAATGAAGCCACCTAATCCATAGGGATTTCTTGTCCTCAAGTATCCATCATAGCCTTTTAAGGATAAGATCTTGATTAGTCAATTTAACTGAAAAAAATGTTTAATCCCCCGTCCTCTTTGGGGAAACATATCTCTTTCCATTTTACCTTAACAGCCCCTCTATTTTCATTGGAGTGATTCCATAAGAAATTATTGAATAATCTTTCTAGTGACTTGATTACATTTTTAGATGAAAAGATATGCAAGCTCCAGTGAATGTATAATGAGTTAAGTAGTGACTTAATAAGTTGGATCTTCCCCGCATAAGATTAGCATTTCTTCACCCACAAATTAATCATTTTTTGGATTTTTTCAATGAGTGGAGTGCATTCAAAGTAGTTTAACCTCCTGGTGGAGACATAGAGTCCCAAATAAAGTAAAGGTGGAAGCTTCATAAACATTCCAATGACGGAAGCAATTTGGGCCTCTATGGAGAAAGTGGCTTTGGAGATGAGGAGTTGGATTTTGTTGAAGTTGACCTGTAAACCAGATAAGTTTTTGAATCTATCCATAGCCTTAATGAAAGTTTATAGGGAATCTAGATTGGCACTGCTAAAAGGTAGAAGATCATTTGCAAAGGAGATATTAGTTAGACTAATCTTCTTGATGTAGAAGATCATTTGCAAAGGACATATTAGTTAGACTAATTTTCTTACATCTAGAATCGAATCTGAATCTGGGATTAGCATCCACTTCGAGCTTGATGATGGAGTTCAAAGTTTCCATACAAAGTATGAACAAGTAGGGGGAGAGAGGATCCCCCTACCTAAGTCTTTTGGCTGCCTTGAAATAATTTGAGGGACTCTCATTGATTAACACAGAAAAACTAATAGTCGATATACATTCTTTTAGCCAATTAATGGAAATACTTGGGCATTCATAAGCTTACAGCACCGTCCATAAGAAGTTCTAACTGACACTATCATAAACCTTGTGAAAATCAACTTTAATGGTACAATTAGGAGCTATATTTGATCTTGAATATTCTTATACAATTAAAACATTGTCCCCAATTTGGCCATTGCATGTGAAGGGACTTTGATTATCACTGATGAGTAGGGTGATTAGCTTCTTTAATCTAGATACAGGTATCTTGAAGATGATTTAGTTGAGGAAGTTGGTGCAAGCAATGGGCCTGAAATCACTAAAACAAGAAGGGTTTGATCCTTTGGGAATCAAGCATAATAAGGTTTTGTTGATTTCTTTGAGTAGCTTTCCGTTGGAGAAAAATTCATAAACAACTTGTTTAACATAATTCCCTATAATATTCCATGATTTTTGATAAAAGAAACCATTCAGCCAATTCGATCCAAGGGCTTTCATACCATCCATCTTGGAAAAAATATCTGCAGTTTCCTTTTCCTCTATCAATTTAGTTAATAGTGCACAGTTCCTAGGGGTAATCTTCTTCAAGATAATTACTGTAAGATCAAAGTCAGGACCACAATCTAAACTAAGAGAGCCCAGCAGTGAAGAGAAGTACCTGACAGACATAAGTTGGATATCATTTGGATTTTACAGCTGATTTCTATGTTTTTTGTGATTAAGCTTATCCTATTCTAGCTTTTTTGGTGAGGATAGTGTTAAAGACAAACTTAGAGCACTTATCACCATCCTTAAGCCAATTAACTCTTTCTCTTTGTTGGAGTAAGGTGGAATGATTGCTAACAACCCTCATATAGTTAGAAAGAGCTAATTTTTCCTTAAAAAGAAGAAGAGGATCTTGTGAAGAAATTGCACAAAGTTTCTAAATAATAGATAACTCATTTCGCATTGCAATATATAAAGAGGGGGATATTACAATATACTAAGGAGTAATATAGCATATTACTTTTAATAGATAATAAAAAGTCATTAACTCTCCAAAAAGCACTCAATAAGTTAGATTTATTTTAGTGCATGTTAGTCATATAAGAATAAATTGAAGCTTTTGTTAAAAATATAACTTGGTAACTTGTACCATTACTAAAAGCAAGCCAATTGAAAATGAATAAATCTTCAAGATAAAATAAAATGCTAATGATCAAGTAGAAGGATAATTTGTTAGATTAGTTATGAAAGCATATGCTTAAAAACAAGAAATTAACTTTAATGAATTTTTTTCTTGTAATTTGACTAATTATAGTCATAGTAGTCTTAAAGATGTATATTATGTTTAGCTTACATCTAAAATAGTTAGATGTGAAAATTGCTTTTCTTCATGGATATTTTGATAAAAAATTTATATACTCTAACTAAAAGGTTTTAAAGAAAAACAAAAAGAGAACTTAGTTTATAGGATAAACAAATTTTTCTATGATCTTAAGCAGATTGAAGATGTTGGTACAAGATATTTAATTCCTTCATCGTGAGTCTTGGATTTAGCAAAATTAAAACAAACCTTTATGCATATTTTCAGAGGTTTGGTTATAATTTTTTATTATCTTATTATATTATATGTGGACAATATATTGGTCACATCATTTGAAAAAAATTATTAAATAATTGAAGACGTAGTTGGCTAGGAATTTTAAAATGAAGAATTTAAGGCCACCAAATAAGATTTTAAGGATGCAAATTCACTAAAACATAAATTACTCAAAGATTTAGTATACTAAAAAATATTTAAAAAGGGTTTTGTTATACTTCATTATGCAAAATTATAAGTCCATATATATGTTAAGTCAAAATGACTTCACGTCTAATAATTTTGGTGACAATCAAATAATAATAATATTAGAAATAAATGATCTGTTTTGATAAGTATGTTAAGCATGTAGCAAAACACAGAAGGAAGAAAACACAGAAGAAGAGTAAAAACATAGACGATACGGAGATGAAGACACGATAGTACGTCAGACGGTTAGTCGGTTTGAGTTAGTTACAGAACTCAACTGAATAACGGTTTCTGCAAGAAACAAGAAGCAGCTATTAAGAAGCAGTTGAAGAAGAAGGCTATAAATACAAGTCAGAGTCAAAGACTGAACTAGTTGTTGTTGAACAAGTATTTGAACTTTAGCAAAATTCTGTATTCGTTGTGCAAAACACGAGAGCTATTTTACTGTAACAAAGCTCGCAATATCTTTCTAGTGAGAGAAAGGAAAAGCTGAGAGCCTGGAGAGGCTAAGAGAGAGAAAATAATACTTGGTGTAAGAGACATGAAGAGGCTCTGCAGAGAAAGAATACTTGTACATTTCGAGAAGAATAGTGAAATCTCAGAAGAATTCTGAGGACTGGACGTAGCCTAAGGTTTGGGGTGAACTAGGATAAAATCGTCGTGTCCATCATCTAACTCTCTACTTTAATTTCTATTGTTCTTATACAAGTATATAGAAGTTAATTGCGATTTAATCACGAAGATATTTTCATATAAATATTGTGATATTCACTTAATAGCTTTGAAAAAGTTAGTTTTCAAAGAAATATCAAAGGGGCTTGTATTCACGAAAAGGATACACAATTCAGCTCCCCTTCTTGTACATTTTGTATATTGTACGTAAAGACTATACTAACAAGTGATTTACTTCAGTTGGTATCAGAGATCAGTTTCCAAGAACCACCATTACAAAGTGAGGACAAAGATTTATGGCTGAATCACATGTTTTTATAGCTGAAGGCGCCTCCGTCGCAAGACCTCCTGCATTCAATGGTGAAGATTATCATTATTGGAAGGACAGGATGCGGCTCTTCATTGAATCCACGCATATTGTTCTTTGGGACATCATCGAGAATGGACCGTATATATCAATGGATGATGAAGGAAATGTCATTCCACGTACCAGATGGTCAGCCGATCAAAAAGCTAGATTCCAACTTAACTCAAAGGCCAAGTTCTTTCTGAGTTGTGCCTTAAGCAGAAGTGAATACGATAAAGTTCATAGATGCGACACTGCAAAGGAGATGTGGGACACTCTATTCATTGCACATGAAGGCACTAACCAGGTGAAAGAGTCCAAGATAAGCATTCTTATACACCAGTATAAGCTAGTTAAGATGAAGGAAGATGAGTCTATTGATCAGATATTTGGACGATTTCAAACTATCGTTAATGGACTTAAAGCTCTTGGGAGAATCTACGATAATCAAGACCATGTCAGGACGATTCTCAGAAGTTTGGCGAAAAGATGGAGACCTAAAGTCACTGCAGTACAAGAAGCCAAGGACTTGAGTATATTGAAGCTTGATGAATTACTTGGTTCTTTAAAGATACACGAAGTGGAGCTTGATGCAGAAGAGAAACCCAGACAAGATAAATCTATAGCATTAAAGGCTGGAAAAAAGAATCACAAGATTCAGAAAAAGAGAAGTTCATAATCAAAAGCATTAAAGATTGAAGAAATCAAGAATGACGATACCAGTGAATCTAAACAAGATTCAAGTGAAGATGATGATGAATTATCTTTTATTTCGAGAAAGATCAGACAGATGTGGAAGAAGAAAGCAAAAGGAAATAAAGATTTTTCTTTTAAGAAAAATAGCAAAGACGAAATCAAGAACGAGAAGACATCTGTCATTTGCTACGAGTGCAACAAACCTAGACACTACAAGCCTGAATGTCCGTTGCTGAGAAGAAGACCGAAGAAAAATAAAGAAAATAAGAAGAGCATGACAGCAACATGGGAAGATTTGGATTCATTCGAATCTGATACTAATTCAGAAGCATCAGTTCAAGCAAATATATGCTTGGTAGCCGAAAAAGTAAGTGACGAGGAGGTAACTTTTAACTTTAACGAATTACAAGAAGCATATTTAGAATTGTTAGAAGATTCACATGCTATACTAAAGCAATATAGATCGTTAAAGAAAAAGTTTGTAGAAAACTTGAAAAACACGGAAGCGTTAGAGAGAGAAAATGTCTACCAGAAAAAACAAGTAGACGATATGAAAAAAAGGTTAGTATAGATAGATCCAAGGAAATTCGTTAGCTGAAACAAAGAATTAATACTCTTTCAGCAGATCTATCAACTTTTACTGAAAGTACGAAGAAAATGAATGACATGCTTGGAAGATATAGACACCCGAATGATAAGAGTGATCTAGGGTTTACTAAAAGCGATACTCGTCATAAAAAGAATTTTGTTCCTTATAAAAAGAAAAATCACCAGACGTCTTATTATCATTCTATGAATTATTATAAGACTAACCCCAAAGGACCTAAGAAAATCTGAGTACCTAAGAAAAATATAATATCTATTGTAGATCTCCTTCCTTAGAAAAAGCAACTAGCACCAATGGTACTTGGACAGTGGATGCTCGTGACATATGACGGGAAGAAAGTCTATGTTCCTAGATCTTCAAATAAGAAGGGAGGATCGGTAACTTTTGGAGACAACCAGCAGGGAAAAATAATTAGAATCGGTAAAATCGGTTAAGATTCTTTTGCATCTATTGATAATGTTTTGCTAGTTGATGGTTTAAAACATAATTTGATTAGTGTCAGTCAATTATGTGATTCTGGTTTTGAAGTATCCTTTAATCAAAATTCTTGTGTAGTCAAAAACAAGGACGGTTCCATATTC
>JAOTBA010000205.1:31698733-31708851 GCA_025629845.1 Erythroxylum squamatum
TAAACTAGTAAAGTATACAGTACAACTGTATAATATACCAATATGGACTATTTTGCAATTTTTAAAAATTTTAGGGATTATTTTATAAATTTAAAAAATTTCTCAAAACGGTGCTCAGTATCAACTAGTACCGGTACAGTTCCGTTCCAGAACCCAATTCGATACCGAATTCAGTACGGTATTCATAATATTGATATGACAGGTGAATATATACAAGAGAGAGAAAATCAAACAACTCCAAAATCATTCATTATGGATATGACCATTACACTAATAAACAGTACAATCCCTTCCCGTAGTGAGACGTGTCAATATGGTTATTGTAAGATTATTCCATCCATTATAAGCTACAATGCGTTTTAGATAATTTACTTAAGCGATAATGTCGTTTCCCACATCGTTCTCATGTCTTTTTTCGTGTTTTCTTTACTCATGCTTTGTTCATAACATTCTCAAAACCTTCAAACTTGGCTTAATGAACCAAGTCCACATTTTCCTCGTTACTACCAGAATTTCTTGAGATTCTGAACCCAAACACATTTAGTTCCGGAACAACCTCTCCAGCTTCTTGAACCATTAAAACTGACCAGAGGCTGAATTTCCTCTTCTGCACTCATCAAAAACATAATACTTGATAAATTGCAATTACATATCCAAGATCCAAAAAAAGATTCAAGTATTGCATCTTAAAAATATTCTCGTTCAAGAAATTTACATTTATAAATGGCAGAAATTTGAGTCAGATTCTAACTCCAGGGGAGAGATTTTTTCTGTTATCTTGAAAAGAAAGAAAAAACAGAAATGTTTTATGATTCTGTTCGAAAACAGAATTTGATTCCATGCTTGTCCACTTTCCGAGAGCTCATACTTGATCATCTTTTGGATCACAAACAACCAGATCTTCATACGAAACTGGAATCCTCAGCCTATCATGAACAGATTTGTGCTTCCCGTCAGCATGAGACTGCTCCTGCTGAGTTCGAGTTACAAAATCTGAACAATCTGGAACTCCAGAGCTCCCATCAGTTATTCCACAGGTAGTTTGTCGAGAGGATTTATTTTTGTTTGCTTGAGGAGCCTGAACAGTGTTCTTTTGTTTGAATTGCTTCTGCATTAAAAAGTACAAATACTGTCTATTAGGAAAAGAAAAACAGGAACCTGAAATAAATTATCACTCAAGAAACGCAAAAATTCATACAAAGCACTGTAAGTGTAATCTTCCACAGTTTATAGATTAATGATACAAATCAGAAACAAGTAGTAACTTTATGTTCTTTGCATTGGAAAAGAACCAAAGTTGAGGTTCGTCTTAATGTGCAGACAAACATTACAACCATAAACGCACAAACCTAGGAATATAAAAGTGTCACAATGGAAGAATCGCAGCAATGTGCATGCTCTATTAGTACTAGGTTCGTATCTTAGATATGCAAAGCAAGATTATCAAATACCTCAAATTCCTTGGTCTTTCTCATTATCTCTTTGTAAGCCATTGGTTCTCTTGCTTTGATGATGTTCCACAATATACCTCCACCATTTCGAAAACGTCTCCCATCAACAGTCATCTGGCCGCCACATGACTGAATTACATCCACCTAAAAACCTCCACGTTTTAGTATACAGATCTTAAAATAATTAAAGAGATATAATGCATGCACACCCCTTTAAACATGGAGCCCTAGCAAAAACAGACCAGAGAGTGAAAGGAAGGGGGGGAGAGAGAGAGAAAAGTAAACCCAAAGTTGTTTACACCAAACAAATCTCAGTGTACTGAAATGAAACAAAGAATAGCAAAGACTATAACACCAGGCACAGTAGGACTAACAAGTGAGTTTAAAATTGACCATAATATCTAAGCGCATTATTCTTTCAGTCTTTCAACCAAGCAGCAAACAAACAAGACAAAATTTTGCTGAAGGACAACATTATTCAACCCACAAGAGTCTGAGCAAATGTGAGAACAAGATTACGCAAGTTCCTCAAAATTTGATATTCAATTTGTAACCTGAATGTAACAGTAGGCCTTTTATCACTCGAGTAGATATAGGCCAGCTTGAAAGAAGCCTGAAGTTGCATAAAATATGATCTCAATGGAACCAATAACAATATCAATGTATTACCTTGTTAAAACATGGGAAACTTTTTGTAACCATTATGAAACAATCCGTTTCTCTTATTGGCTGGTTAATGTAAGTTATATCAATGAAAAATCTCTAATTGCAAGCCAAGTCAACCAGTTCAAAATAAAGTTTTATATAAACCTACACAAGAGAAAATGACGTAGAGGTTCAGCCAAGATTATCTCATTCTTAGAGCACATAACTCTTCTGCTATAAAATCTGCAAGTATAGGCAAATACAAACCATAATTAGATGTTATCAATGGCTCAAAGTGGACAAGCATTGTTGTCCCTAGACCGAGTCCAGCATCAGATAACCTAAATTCTCACCTTCCTCATGGAAGGCAGCAAACCTTACTTGTCCACACAAAATTTAAAAGAGTGTTTATTCTTGGTTAGCGACATTCTGCCAGGATGATAGAAGATGAATTTCAAAGGTTAATGTTGATCTTTTCCAAAAACACCTACTAACAAGGATCATGAGGTCTGAATTGACATGGAATTAGGTCCTCTGGGTAAGATAAAGAAAATAATTGTCAACATTTGAACAAAGCATAATAAAAATTGAGATCCCAAGGAGAACTAAATGACAATGAAACACAAGAACCTTACATGAAAAGCACCATATTCTTATGCAAGAATTCTTAGCACAGGAAGATGCACTGAGCATCTCATCAGGTCATTAACACAAGACAATGTGCATAAAGACAGAAAGCAGCACTAGAAATAAGCATTGGTTCTCATGTGTATGAATCAAATAAGCTTTTATATAGGTAAATGGAGTCACCTCTTTCATAAGATCACGTAGTGCAGAAACTCCCAAACAACCTACAGCAGTATAGACCAAGTAGGATTTCCTTTCTTTCAGTCTCCGGCAAGCATCTAAAACAAACCTATAAGATAGAATTAGATACCCCTGTGAAGACCATAGTGAAGATTACCGCTGGCAAATAGTTTGCTAATCAATGTACAGACATCATTGGTTCCACGAACAGAAGTGGAAGTTAATGCAGTTAATCGGCCAGTATAAAAGAGTATACAGGTCCAGGAAAAGCGAGGAAAGGTTCATTATGATCACCAACGGATGCCAAAGCATAGGAATATCAACAAACACTTACTCTTTTAAATGTTAAAAGGTAAAGCAAAATGGGTTGTAGTCAAATCAAGTAATCTACTCCAACTAAATAATAAAACATGACAAAATGAACTACCTTTCTACAAATGCAAAATATACCTGTTTATATCTGTAAAATTTTGGCCTGGGCCACTGCTTCTTTTTCTTTTCTTATTCTTCTTCTTCTTATTCTTCTGTCTCCGGTTCTTTTCATCTTTGTCTATATTATCTCCACCATCGTCACTATGTCCGATACCAGAATGCGGCTTTGATTCCACAAACTCTCCTTCTTCAATATCTTGCATCTCCACATCTTCAGCATCTTCATATATGGCTTCCAATAAACTCTCTCCCTTCTCCATCCAAGCACCTAAAATAGTACGGGTCCAAATTAACCCACAAACCCCACGAATTGCAAAGAATCTAAATTGAAACCGCAAACAGAACCCTACTCGAAACTCTACAAAACCCTATGCCGTTTCAAAACTACAAAACGAGCTTTCAAAGAGACAACGGGTAAGAAAATTTCAATCAAGAAAACCTGAACAGAATTAGGTAAATGCAAATAAGCACACATTAACAAAGGGATTGGATTTTACCTGTCCTTAGTTCAATGGGGTTATGAAACTGAAAAGGCGAACTTGAAGGGAGCTAAACAAAAGAATGGAGGGCTTTAGCAGGGTTCTGGGATTTATGAGAAATTATAGCACAAAATGCTGAAAAGACTCCAATATATAATCCGGGTTTGATCTGATTGGGTCAGGTTATCCCTTAAAGCCCGATCCAATAAATACCTTTTAAATCTTTAACTCCCATTTCTTAACGGATAGTTGGGAGATGGCAATAACGATCACTACTGCTGGCAAAGACCCGAAGACATGACCACCGAGCACCGACAGGCACGCTTACAAGATAGAGTCAAGCAATTCCGGGTCGGATCTCGCCGGTGAAACAGTTTGCTACAATGGCCGCTGCCTCGATCTTTTTCCGCCACTCTGACCAGTCTGCTCCAATGAGCTTCTCACCCACGCAGCCTGCCCCTGCCCAGGGCCATCCTCCTCACTAGAGGCCCACTTTCAATGCATTTGAGCAGCAATTTTTCGGCATTTTTTCAGTTAATTAATAAATAATTTACCGAGAAAGTTAGCGTTATTTAATATTGGAAGCTAAATAGTTTACTTTATTAGTTATATAATGTTAACTTGTTAAATTTATAAATATCTTTGAAGCATTTGAGGATATCTCTTATGCTCTAATTTTTTAATTCTTATTAACATAAGAATTTAAGATACTTCAACTCAAAAATGGACAATAAATATTTTTTACGATTATATTTTCTGAGTTAAGAGCGATAATTTAAAGGTAAAGATTTTTATTTTTAATATATTTTTAGCTTAATAAATATTTAAATATATTATAATTAATTAGAAATTTTTCATTAAAGTGGACATTATATTAGCATTTTAAATTAGAACATTAATATTAAATGATATTGCATTTATTTGTGTTTCTCCCTTTTATTTTTAGATTACTTATTATTTATAAAAATATAATTAAACATTAATAAATAATTTAATTTTTGTAATTGAAATTTTCATTATACTTTGCTACAAGTAATGTAATAATTGTTAGATTCTTGTTCTTGTAGAAATTCACATAAGTTTAGTGATAATATGACTGAATCAAATAATTTAAGTTACTCATTTTAAAGATTACATAAATGGTTTTATTTGTTATAAAATTCGTATGATTTTATTAAACATATCATGATAATTAAATTATTATTATTATTATTTGATAATTAAATAAGACTGTAAATAGTTAGATGTATTTGATAATTAAATAAAAATTATTTGATAATTAAATGAGATTGTAATAGGCTAAATGATTTAGCTATTTTATTTATCAAGAAGGATATCTTGGATAATATTGATTTTTGATTATATTATTAATGATTTTATATTTAGAAATGCATGGAAAAATTGTTTTTCATAAATCATGATCATCTGTATGTTTGTTAGTGCAATTCTCTTAGTATTTTGCTGTTCAATTGCTACTATTGCTATTTTGTTGTTATTACTACTATTTTTAGTAATTTTATTACTACTGAAATTTGTAAGATATTATTAGCTAATATTATGATCACTTAATATTTTATTGAGTGTGTGGACTTATAAATTGGGTCACTTATGTATAAATATTAAATTTTAATAATAAAAATATACTATTAAAATATACAAATTTATATATTGTCGATTTATTGAACCTTTTTTTTACTTCACCCAGGCGTAAAACATTATGAACCACCTTGCCCACGCGCATCAGGTAAATTAGGGAGTAGAAGCTTCAATTACTTTAGTTTTAACTGGGAAGTATCATAGTGAAAAATGGCGTTATCATGATGAATAGTAGCATTTTGACTTATTAGAAATTGGTGGGGGACCAATGAACTGCCTCACTGGCTGCCAAAACCGTTTTGCTTGGCTAGTCTAATTCCAATTTTTCGAAAAACTGGTTATAACTGTACCACTGCAAACTTTTTAAGTAAAGAATAAATTGTAAGGTTTCTTTCTTAATATTCAAACATCGACCGGTAAATTATACATAAATTATTCATGCTCATCTTGAATATAATAATAATCACATAGATGAAGCGAATTAATTACTTACTTTGAATAAAATTTGACATGATATAAAGAGAGTTTTTAATAATTACAAACTAGTTTCTCTTCCTTAATCCTCTTTATGTAGTAAATAGCTTGATGGATAACTAAATACATTCATTTTGTATTTGTTTTGTCTGTACTTAATTAGATAAAGAGATGACTACTATTACTATATATACCTGTTAACATTAAATGTACTAAATTAACAATTAAGATAATATACTATTAAATTAAGAAAACCTTAAAACAAATTTAATAAGGGCCTACAAAAAATATGGGTCATAACATCAGGTCATATTTTTTACATTCTTCCACTTGGCCAAATGTTTTATCATTATATTTAATAGTGTAACATAAGGCTAGCAAAAAATTAAATCTTATAAGTCATTAACGTCATAAGCATCTCAATACAACAAATCACATAATGTGGATTATGACAGTCATATACTCCCTTCCATATACTACTACATTAAGAACTGATTATGCTTAGGTTCATAAGTTGTATATAAATAACATACAATTAGGGTAGTTCCTAACATTTTATAGGACCTGAACGAAGTAAAAAAGAGGCTTTAATAAATCGACAATATACAAATATGTAAACTTTAATTGCATATTTTTATTATTAAAATTTAATATTTATACATAAGTGACTCAATTTATAAGTCCATCAGATGATCATACATCAACTAATAATATCTTGCATATGTCAATAATAATACAATCACTAAAAATAGTAGCAATAACAACAAAATAGCAATAGCAGCAATCGAACAACAATATTATACTGCAAAACACTAAGAGAATTGCACTACACAAATGTATAGATGATCATGATTTATAAAAGCAATTTCTCTGTGAATTTCGAGAAGCAAAATCATTAATAATATTATTAAGATCAATATTATCCAACATATACTTTTCGATACATAAAATAGCTAAATTATTCAACCTTTCTTGTGATATTGATGACCTCAGGTAGGTTTTCAATAATTTTAACTTTGAAAAACTTTTCTTTGTTGATACTACAGTCACAAGAATAGTCAATAAAATTTGATAAGTAATTGAAACATTTAGATAACAATATACAGCTTTAACATATTTTAAAATTTCAACTAATGACATTAACTCATTTGGCAAAATTATTTGGAACACTTTTATTTCAGAAAAAGATTATCTAAATCCATATCCTACACATTATCATGAGAAAAAAGTTGAAAAATTAGTACAACATTCTCTTAATTTGTTATCATCTAACAACCTCAACTTCCTTGAATCAAATAAGAATCCAAAAATATTTTCAAATGTCATTAATTTTTCAAATATATTCTTCAATGAAACAATTGTCATATCCTCAATAACTAGAAAGTAATTAACTCTGGAAAAAATCCTCAACTAATTGTATTTGTCCATCCTGGTCATTTTTATCAAATTTTCTTTTCCTAATAATACAACGACTAGTTAGAAATGTGGACTCTACATTCATCTCATGTGCAAAACTTTGGTAATATTCAAACTAAAGCCAAATCATTAATCTCTATATTTCTCAAAAAATACCATCACACCTTCTAATTTCTTTATTGTAGCATCAATGCACATAGATTTAGACTGCAACTTTTTACTCACCATGTTAATAATGAATAAAATATCATACCAAATAACCACATAAAGTAAAAAATCAAACCTCTCAAGTACACTAACAAAACTTTCCACTTCACTCTTTGAATTGGCATTATCACAAGATCTAGATAATTCCATCAAAGCCAATCTTATTTGAAGAGCTTGAAATCTAATAGCTTTAACACTTTTTATTCGACTCTCCCAACGAGTGTTAAACAATGATTTCATGATTAAGCTCAAAACATTATCAAGTAAGACCTTCCACCTTTTAGGAAAACTTGAAAATAATGCATATATGCATTACTTAACTCTAAAAATGAAACAATATTAACACAAGAATGTGTCATATCACTAAGATGCTTCTAATCTCTAAATCCATCATTTGCTAATGCACTTTGTTTGCTATTAGATCTGAACAACTTACAACAAAAACAATATACTTTATCTATATGTTTAGAGTAAACTAACCATTTGCTATCGCTATTCTCTCCATTACTCAAATTTTTATGATAATAAGAATATGAAAAATGTCTAGAGGTATTGTCTAAAGGAAGCATAAGATTCAATTCTCTTATAGGCCTTTTTAAAACTAAAATGTCTTTTACTTTATTATCAAGATTATTTTAATTTCTAGGATCATAAATATCCAATACAGGGATTAGTTGTTGATATACCTTTAAATTTTTTAAAGTAGATACATTTGGTACATGATCATGCTCACTCAAATTACTAATATCCTCCTGAATATGAATCTCATCACATAAATTTTCATTATGTTGTTCAAAACTACCTTCACCTAGTACCTCAGGATTCTCACTAGAGGAGTCTACTTTTTTAATAAATTTATTAATTACTCCTTTTTAGGAATCTATTAACTGTTCTATTTGTTTTTCTTTTTTCTTGTTTCCTTTTTGCACTTCCAAACAAATGCTTTTTAGGCAACATAATATAAACCAAGTATAACTCAATTGGACTAGAAAAAGAACAAAAGCACTTATATGAAATTGGAAGAAGTATGCAAGCATAAGAGAACACGAATAGCTTGACAATATATCACAAAGATATATCAATAGTATTATATCTGTGACAGAGAAAAAAAAAAGCAAAATTTAATATCTTATATTAAAAATGAAAAAACAAAGAACAAATTTTTTATGATAAAGAAACATTAATTTCTAAAAATACAAAAAATTAACATACTTAGGAGAAAATATAGTAAATTATATTCTAAGTTATTAACTATTCTAAGTTTGCCAAGCCAAATATTATCTTATTCTGCAAGTATGAAAATGATTGAATATTATTTTGTCAAGCAACTAAATAAAAGATCTAAATTATTGAATCAAATATTTTCGGTAGTTTTTCAATTTAATTAACATTAGTGATATTTTAATTAAAAATTTTCTTTTATGGGAATTAACATAATGGTAAATTTAGTATATCATATAATCTATTTACAATATTATTTAATTATCAAATAATTTTATTAAATTTGAAGTAATAAAAAATTTCTTTTATAGGAATTAAGATAATAGTAAATTTAGGATATAATATAAACTATTTACGATATTATTTAATTATAAAATTAATTATATTTTATTAAATTTTAAGTAATAAAAAATTTTCCTTTGCAGGATTTAACATAATAGTAAATGTAGTATATCATATTAACTATTTATGGTATTATTTAATTGTCAAATAATTTTATTATATTTTATTAAAATTTTAAGTATATTTAATACTATGTTAGTTTAAATAAATATAAATAAAATAAAAAAAGAATAAATTTTGTGACACTTAAATAATAATATACAAAACGATACGAGGACATGGGTTGTTCAATTTTTTTTGTACAAGGGAAAGAAAAACAAAAGAGACTATCTCGCAAAGCCTAGACCCCTACGAAGGGTTCTACTGTGCAGAGTTCCATGCATATCTCGGTATAATGCATCCAAAATGCTCGTTGGAGGCTCCTGAAGGGTATGTAGGTCGGGCTCTACTAAAGAGACTAAATGAGCCAATTGATAAGCAAATTGATTCCCTTCTCGAAGTATATGCTTAAGTTGCACCTCCCATGCTCGAAGAATCAAGTCTCGGATGCCTGTCACCCAAAACGAATTCTCAGTCAGATCACTCAATGATGATGATAGAATATTAATGACCTCTAACGAGTCCACTTCAACTATCATGTGCCTATAGCCCCATTCCCACGCCAGCATGAGACCTGAATACACACCCCAGAGTTCGGCAATTAGAGGATCACCGACTCCTATATTCTGTAAGAAGCCTACACACCAATGCCCCTGACAATTCCTTATAACGCCTCCTGCTGATGCAATATTGCACCCCGGTTTCACCGCACCATCCGTATTAATCTTGACCCATCTTTCTATGGGTTTAGTCCATGTAACATCCCACCCCGACGGGAAGGGTATAATAGTAATTTGGCATAGGATGATTGATTGGGATTAATGAGGACTGTTCATGCATACTAGTATTGGTACACAGTGAAATTTGTGCACATGCAAATAACTGTACATGCATACATGACATTCCCGGTAATTGTGCCTAATGCAATTTGGTTGTGAATACTGTGACA